>JAKCPI010000732.1:0-10798 GCA_023213315.1 Euborellia annulipes
TCTAGTTACGCCCATGTACATAACACCCACCTGTTCTAAGGATGAACCCAACGGGGATCGAAACATCAACGTGGTGGGAAAAAAATGATGAAATAATTAGCTGGAGATTTTCTTCACCTTTTCACCTATTCTGATTGAATTACCAGCTATAAGACCTACGTATCTATTAAATTTTACTTTCTCTTACCTATGTATATAAGTAATATATATATAGAGAGAAAGTATTGGATTCATGTCAAAAATTCGATGTCGAGATTTTGATGGATCTTCACGTTTTGAGGTCCCCTGAGTCCAAAAAAGTGGTTTTCGCGACATGGTCTGTCTGTCTGTGTGTGTGTCTGTGTGTCTGTGTGTGTGTGTTCAATTTTAAGCATGAAGGAATTGAGCTATGAGGCTGAAATTTTATATTTAACTTAAACACCCCCCGGGACCGGAAAAATAAGCTTTTAATCAAAATCGGCCAAAGAGTACTAGTACTTTACTGATGTACTTTTTCAGTTTTTTTCGATTTTCTCAAAATTTGCTCCAACGATTTTTTTTAAATTCAAAAATCAATTATTTTTTTAGATGCTCTTTAAAATGTATATTCTCATTTTGCGATTGAAATCTTCTGAAGACCACTTTACTCTTGTATTTCATAGGGAAGATAGGAGAAATGGTTGCCATGGTAACAAAATATAATTATTTCCCCATACTTATAAATTTTACATCTGAATTCAAATGTTCCGTACTGTCGGGAACTAAATACATGTCGACACAAAAAATCTGGTGTGACAAGCACAGCACACAACTTTCTCTTACCTTCGGTAATCGAAAGTTGTGTACTGTGCTTGTCACACCAGATTTTTGTATTATATTTTGAGAATCCAGCATAGGGCTCTCCTATTTAGACCGGATTAGCAAAACTACTGTATAATCAATCTTTTTTCAAATTAATTTTTTTTACTTTCTCTTACCTATATATATGTTAATATATATATAGAGAGAAAGTATTGGATGCATGTCGAAAATTCGATGTCGAGATTTTGATGGATATACACGTTTTGAGGTCCCCTAAACGCAAAAAAGTGGTTTTTCGCGACATGGTCTGTCTGTGTGTCTGGGCTCAATTTAAAAATGCACTTTCCAAAGAGTACTAGTACTTTACTGATGTACCTTTTCAGATTTTTTCGATTTTCTCAAAATTCGCTCCAACGATTTTGATTAAAATTCATAAATCAATTATTTTTTAGATGCTTTTTAAAATGTATATTCTCATTTTGGCATTGAAAACTTCTAAAGACCACTTTACTCTTGTACTTTATAGAAAGAGAGAAGAGGTTGGTAACGAAATATAAATATTTTCCCATGTTTATAAATTTTACATCTTAAATTCAAATGTACCGTACTGTCGGAAACTAAATATATCTCGACACAAAAAAATCTGGTGTGACAAGCACAGAACACAACTTTCGAATACCGAAGGTAAGAGAAAGTTGTGTGCTGTGCGACCAATCCCACCAGACTTTTTATTCTAAAAAGTCATATTTATATTCAAACCTTATCGTAATGCTGACCCAGTTGAAAGGTAAAAGACTCTCAGAAAAGAAGACAATAAGTTGTGGACCCCCCGCCCCCCCCCCCCATCCCCCACATGGATGTGTTTTTTTGCCAATAAGAAACAAGTTATTTAAGTGGAAGGAGTTGGTTGGCTCTGAGCCGGAAGTCGTCCACCCTCCGTTGGTGACTCTTCCGTATTATTCTATTTTGCCACTCACACACACAAACTGATTCTGGCTTATTGCCCTTTATCCCTTCGGGTCTTTTTTTTTTCACCCCCGCCATTTCACTTTAAGGGATGATTTATCACGATCGCTTTTGTTAGGTCATCGACACACATTCACACACACATACGCCTATAAATTTAATCAATTACTGCTTCAACGATTATTGAAAGTCAAATTTTAAAATATTAATTTTCACCTACTGAGTGATGACTTTAGTACTATGAAAAATGTAATATTAAATGGGTTTGAAATTTGAAGTCTCGGTGAATGATGTATTCGTTTATTATATAAAAAAAGTAAAAAGTAACGTGACCTTCCAGCACCTGTATGATGTAGTCTATATAACTATGTTTTCTGGTGATTTTTATCTATTTTGCTATAGTTTTCTGGTCGAGTGGCGGATCATAAGCAAGGCGCCTAGGGCCCCGTCGAATTTGGGGGCCCCCAAAATTGATTATCATATTAATTTTGATCTTTATATAAAATTTCATTTCATTTTTATAAAAAATTTATCAATTGACTTATGAAATTCAATATCATTATTTTAATGTTTCTTGTAACATTATATTCCCTCTCATATTAGGTGTAGCTATCAATTTTATGTAAAAAACAACATAATTCAATAGTAATTTTTTTTTCCAAATGATATTTGGTATTATTTTTCAACAATAATTGACAACAAAGTATTAATTTAAACCTAAAAGGTTAGGTCTAGAGGGGGGGGTTTGCAATTAAAATAAATATAGATTATTAATTATTTATGCAGTCCGATGATTTTATTTAAGCCATCTGGTATCCAGATGGCTTAAATAAAAATGCCTGGACCCTAATATATATAAATTCATAAATAACGGTTATCGTAAATGTCTTATATGGCCTGAGCTGCCGAGAAGACAGTGTGAATGCGTGTGTGAGTGTGAGTGTGAATGAGAAAAAAGTGTGAATGTTTAAAAAAAAAAAAAAAAAAAAAAAAAAAAAAAAAATTATTTATTACAACGCTTTTATTAACTTGCTTTCCTGTTTTTCCGACAAATTTGCAAATCGAAATTTCGACCACTTCTACTTAACCTAGAGCTTTGAAATTTTATACACGTATGTAACTCCCGTGACAATGCAATATTTGATGTGTCTCATCTTTGTAAGTCAATTAATTTCCAATGGGCGGCCGATCAAAAAAAGTGGGGGTAAAATATTATAATCAAAATTTCTCCTATTTATAATTAAGTTAGAGTTTCGAGCATTGGCAGAGGTGTTAAATAGACTTTACTCTAAAAAATGTGCTATTCAAAATTATTAAAAATTCAAAAAATTCAAAATGGCGGCCAATTAATCACATTTCCATTGTTCGGTCCGACAAAGTTAGCGATTGAAATTACGACTAGTTCTACTTAATCTAGAGCTTTGAAATTTTATACACATATGTAACTCCCGTGACAATGCAATATTTGATATGTCTCATCTTTGTAGGTGAATTAATTACAAAATGGCGGCCGATTAAAAAAAGTGGGGGTAAAACTTTATAATCAAAATTTCTCCTATTTATAATTAAGTTAGAGTTTTGAGCATTGGCAGAGGTGTTAACTAGACTTTACTCTAAAAAATGTGCTATTCAAAATAATTAAAAATTAATTAAATTCAGATTAGCGGCGAATTAATCAAATTCCATAGTTTGGGCCGACAAAGTTGCGGATTGAAATTACGACCAGTTCTAGTTAATCTAGAGCTTTGAAATTTTATTCACGTATGTAACTTCCGTGACAATGCAATATTTGATGTGTCTCATCCTTGTAGGTGAATTAATTACAAAATGGCGGCCGATTAAAAAAAGTGGGGGTAAAACTTTATAATCAAAATTTCTCCTATTTATAATTAAGTTAGAGTTTCGAGCATTGGCAGAGGTGTTAAATAGACTTTACTCTACAAAATGTGCTATTCAAAATAATTAAAAATTAATTAAATTGAGATTAGCGGCCAATTAATCACATTTCCATTGTTCGGTCCGACAAAGTTAGCGATTGAAATTACGACCAGTTCTAGTTAATCTAGAGCTTTGAAATTTTATACACGTATGTAACTCCCGTGACAATGCAATATTTGATGTGTCTCATCTTTGTAGGTCAATTAATTTCGGCCTATCAAAAAAAGAGGGGGTGAGGGGGGAAAAATTTCTTTTCTTTTAAAATACAAATTGTCTTATTGTATCGTGTATATGTATATAACTCATACGTATTAATATTTTATTACAAAAACTAAAAAGAGTTAAATAAAATAATATAAAAAAAAAATTTAAAAACAACGCTTTTATAAATGTACTAAAAAGAGAAAAATAATTATGTATAATTTCTTTAAAATTATATTAAAAATTAATATATGTTACTAAAACTAAAAGCGTTGGGCGCGCAAATTAACAATCTCTTGCAATTTGCATTGCAGAGGATCAACTAACCTTAATTCACCGATACTTGAATCAAAAAATAAAAATAAAATAAAATAATCTAACTAAAACATTTGAGTCACTTCAAACTGTTTTGCCTAACTACCCGCCAAGTCTATGGTATTAAAATGTATTCATAAAACATATAATAGGCCTATTTATACAATTAAAATTTGCAAATCCCGCGCCCAACGCTTTTAGTTTTAGTAACATATATTAATTTTTAATATAATTTTAAAGAAATTATACATAATTATTTTTCTCTTTTTAGTACATTTATAAAAGCGTTGTTTTTAAATTTTTTTTTTATATTATTTTATTAAATATAAAATAATTATTTTCCTTATACATGTATAAGCTCATTTAATAAAAAATTCACAATGGGAAAAGTAGCCTATATATGGACCCTGTTATGCAATGGTGTGTCAAAGACCAAACATCGAGTTTTGAGAAAATCAACATTAAAGTTTTTTGTTTTCATTGGATTATATATAATTTTTCTTGTCAATTGTGCAAGTAACATTAAATATAAATTTTTTTAGGACATATTTCATAAAAAATACTATTAAATATAGCATTTGAAACAATATTCCGTGCTTAACTCAATTTTGAATTTTTTGGTCTTTGACACACCATTGCATAACAGGGTCTATATATGTTTTTAATAGATAAAAAATTTTCAGGCCAAGCCCCCCTGGGCATTGGCCTCCCCTGCCCCCCTCTGGCTACGCCCATGGGAATCACTGATCTACGTAGATTAATATTTAAACATAACTAAAAATTATTCTTTGATGTGAAAAAAAAATTTAAATCAAATGATTTGAAAAACAAAAAATTAAAAAATTAAATACAAATACTACCCTAAACCTAATTAATTTTTTTTTTTTTTTAATTTTTTCTCCACAAATATGATTTTCTCTAAAATATGATTTTATTAATATTCGGTTGATGAAATGTCTATTTTTTTTTATACTTTAAGGCAAATAAATAAATAAAAAATTAATTATTTTTTTTTAACTTGATAATTCATATATCTCATTCACCCTTTATATATATAGATACACATACATGAAACTTTTTTTTAAGCCACATGTGAATGGTATGGTGTTAATTATTCCAGATTTTATCAAATAAAATTCTCTATTTGTGTTTGTATAAGTTATATAAAGTAATAACTTTTTTTTTAATGTTATAAACTTTTTTTTTCATCAAATATCCTCGGGAGATTTTTTTTTCATAGAAATCTGGTCA
This sequence comes from Euborellia annulipes, assembly GCA_023213315.1. Classification (NCBI taxonomy): domain Eukaryota; kingdom Metazoa; phylum Arthropoda; class Insecta; order Dermaptera; family Anisolabididae; genus Euborellia; species Euborellia annulipes. Next base: position 5,452 of record JAKCPI010000732.1, read on the forward strand.
AATGAAGTAAGTTTTGAGATAACACCTGATTAATTTATGCGACTTTTTGAAATGATTAAAAACTTTTTTTTTTGCTTCGAGTTATAATTTTTATTTTTTACTTTCTCTTACCCTATGTTTAATATTATGTTAGAAATATTTATTTACTGTAGTCTACTTTTTTTTATTGAATTGACATAGACTCCTATTTTTTTCTCATTTATTCTAAGGAAATTTTGTAGTTTCCAGTGACCAGGTGTTTCGGAATCACTGGTTGAGAGTAAAACTGCTAATTACTGGTAGTAGATATTTCTATTATTTTTATGCTGCTTCCCAATCAACCAGTGGCGTCATTTCAACTATTTCTTGGGGGGGGGGGGGCAAATTTTTTTCTTGGGGGAGGCAAACATTTTTTTTATTAAAATTTACTTACAAATAGGTACTCAAATTTGGCCAAAATATATTTAATTTAATAAAATTTTACTTTAATTTTGTAGAGTGATATATTTAGAATAATTTAGAATTTTGTAAAAATCAGAGGGCGAATGCCCCCCCCCCCTCCCCCAAAATGACGCCACTGGAACCAAACCTTATCCCTTTTTCAAACGATGGATCTATATATCTAAAATTTTCCATGTTTCTCTCAAATCATATAACCAAAATAAACAAAATTTTATTTCGCCCATTAGTTTAAAGAGCTTAAATTTAAGGAAAGCTGGTTATATTTTTACGTTACAAATAGGATAAATCAAACTTCCCCATTGAAGCGATAAAAAGCGATTTACGCTTAAAAAAAAAAAATAAATAAAACTTTGACACCATTACAGAAAAAGCGTGAAATTGAACAAGCTGATATAAAATTAACAGAATATGATTTAAAAATCACATTTTTTAAATATTTTTTGCCAGAAGATAATTAAAAGCTCTAAAAACTAGTAGACGTATTAATAGTTACAAAATTTGTTATTGTAGCCTAACTTGGTAATAAAATAATATTTAAATAGTAAGAGACTAAAGATGAATTATTAGCTACCTCTCTCCTTTAAATTATTTCCTCCAGTTATTTATATTCATACTAATTATTAATGATTGTATTTTCTTTTTTGTTTTAGGTAAGATGGCGAAAAGTTAACCAGATATTCTTTATTAGTGAGTAAACATTAATTTTTTATTAGCTTATATTTTATTAATTATTTATGAAAAATATAAATACTGTTTTGACTTTTTTAGTCTTTTCGGCTATAAAAACTACAAATAAATTTAATTATATTAATTTATTTTACAATTATCCAGTCCTATTTAATTATATAAATTACTATCCAATTAATTTAAATAGATTTTGATTTTTTGGAAAAAATAAGACGGCAGCGTTTCCATTTCAATGATGAAATGATGCCAACACCAATTTAATAATGCCATTGAATAGTGAACTTAAAAATATATTAATTCAATATATAATAATATTCATATCATCATATATTATAATATAAAGCGCTAGCCACTGATTTCCGTTATGTTCCTGGTTTTACCACTTGTATTATTATATTCCAACTTCATGTTTATCAAAATAAAATTTATATGATTGACTTTTTAAACAACTTTCCAAATTATTATTGAAGTGAAATTTTCAAAATTTAAAAGAACAGATAAAACGAGTAGGCCTAAGCATAGAACAACTTTAAAAGTCGCAGATTCCCACCCCTGACCAATTGCAAGCAAAAATGTACAAATTATAATTTTCCACCTAGAAAGAAATATACTGACACTCGGGAAATTAAAAAATTTGGAATAACTGGCAGCACAACATACAACTTTGTCTTAAATTATAACCGTATTTGAAAGTTTGTTCTGTGCTTGTCACTCCAGATTTTTTCTGCCTCAAAATGTAATTTTTTAAGTCAAAATCTTTTGAGCGAATTTTGAAAAAATCATATCACCATATCACATCATTTGACCGGTCTTATTTGAAAACATATTCGCCACTCAGCCACAGTGGGGTAGCAGACCTAAATATACAATTTTAATCTCGTAGCTCATTTAATTCTTGCATTAAATTGACAAAGGGCAAACTATTTTGCAGGCCAACTTTTTTTGGACAAAACGTGTCTTTCCATCAAAATTCCGACATTGAATTTTTGATATGAATCCAATACTAGTTATTATATACATTTAGGCCTATACGTAGGTAAGATAAAGTAAATAAATAAAAATTCCCACCTGAATATGGTTTTAATAATTTTAGAAACTCACCTTTTAACCTTACAATTTATTTCGATCATATGAAAATGATTAAATTAATACATAGTTGCAATAAAAAAGAGAGAGGTAGATATATATACTGTATAGATTATTTATTCAATTTCAGAGAGTTGTGACAATTCGATTCCCCATGGATCTGGTTACTTAGTTAATTTAATTGCACCCTTTCAGTGACCGTTAGTTAGAATGAATAAATTACAGAGTTTTTATTTAATTTAACAAGTTACAATCTCGTAACTGACAAAGAGTAGAAAACTAAATGCTAATGAATTTTGTTTTATTAATTTTCTAATATAAGTACCTGCTATATGATAAAAATTGACCTTTTATACTGTATTAATTACTTTATTTAAAATTAAGTTAACCTGGACAAGCTAAAAATAAATAATAATTTTGTAAATTGAAACACACCTCTGAAGGAGAAAATAAAGTTTTAATTTAATTACGTCATCATATATTAATATTTTATTTCTTAAATGCTTGGCGAGGGGTTGGAAATTGAATTTTTTTTTAATTTTATTTCAGTTGAAATTAAACCCAAATAAATAAAAAATAATTAGCCCTATTAATCTATTTATTATGAATTGATTGGGGTTGATTAGGGGTGGAGATGCTTAAGAAATAATGAATATTTTAAATCATCTTTTTTGATATTTTTTTCGATCTTGAAATCTTGAAATATCAAGATTAGAGTAAAAAGTATTTTTTAATTTTTTTTAACATGGGAGTTGTTATTAAGCCTGGTATAAGTGGAATCACCCCGGAGATTTCGGAATCGATTTGCATAGACAAGCAACAAAATAAATTTGTTCACAAAATATTATAAAATTTAAATAGGTTTAGTTTTCCTTGAAGGGGATAAGGTAGAAATAATTTAATCTCCACCCGCATAAATGACACCCGGTAGTTTTTTACAAAAAAGTTGGCGTTTGATTTATTGATAAATTTTATATTTTTATAATAATTTCTTAATAACTCATATGGTCATCTCACTCTAACTTTTCGGTTATACCTGGATAATATTTAAACAACTGAGTTACACGAGCTCTGGAGTAATTAAATTAAAATTTGGTCATTTGGTTGCCTACCTTCTAGGCACTAAACGTGAATAGCATGTTATTTTCCTTAAATAAATCCATAAGTTATAAATAGATTGAAACTAATATTCTAGATTTTAATCAATTTAAAAGGAAGAATACTTTCCTTTTTACTAACCAATGATAATAATGGAATAAGATTATTCTATTTTTGCACCTACTCATAAAAGCAAAGTTTTTTTTTTCTAATCAAAAGCAAACGGTTTGCTTGAAGGAAAAACTCGTTATATTACAATTTAATTTAAATCTTAAAGCATTTCCACATTGATAGTATAAAATTACGTTTTTATTTTCAAATCCTATAAAATTAATTGTCTGAAAAAAAAGAGATGAGAAGAAAAGAAGAAAGAATGTTGTTCAAAAAGTGTTCGAATGCGTCTTTTAAGTAGTTACTTGAAAGAAAAAGACATCAAATTCCTCCTACGCACCCCTAAATTAAAAAAAAAAAAATATTATTAAGAAAAAAAAAGAAAGGATACCAAAAAGATAAAATTATTTGCTAAAAAGTATAAAAAAAAAAAGGAAAGTTTAACAATTTGTCACCGGAAATTGAACTCAGAAAGCCTATCCGGAGCATCGATGTGCTTCCCTTTCCAGCAATATCTTATTCAAATATATAGATCTCGAAAATTATTTAATTAAAAAAAAAAAAATATTTGATGAAAGATTGGTTAGAAACATCGTTAAAAAGGAATATTTTTTTTAAAATTTTTGTAGTTATATAGTTTTTGAGATCTATTTATTTGAATAAAATATTAATTTTCAATAAATACCTCGGACTTTACAAGCCAAAGGAATATTAAGGAATATTTAATAATTTTTGTGAGTATTTTTATTTGTTGAAGAGCCAAACATTCATGGCTCAAGGAATGGAACTTAGGATCTCCAGCGCGCTTTTCTTTATACTGCCTGATCTTCGACCTTACCATATTCCCTAAGGGCCGGTTGCTTCATCCTGGGTGAGTTTGTTAGCCCCGGGCTAAATGGCTTTTTTTGTAATGCAGAAACCCTCTTCCGGGGGAACAAATCATGTTCTGTTTGTGAAGTTTGCAACTCCATTAAGGCATCTTATAAAAATTATTAAAAATAAAAATTGATATTATCACCCATAATTTAAATAAATATTATTAATATACATTTAAATATAAGAATTTAATTTTTTTTTTGCTAAAATTTGAAAATTTTCAAAAAAATAAACAAGATTTATTAGAGTTCACATAACAATTAGTCAATTGTTCCAATCTTCACAACTATTTTGACAAATTGCCAGCTGTGTGGCTCAAATAAAGATAATTTCAAAAAGAAATATACCTTTTATTTTCACTTAACAAGAAGTAATATCAACTGAAAATATTCATATAAATATTTAATATCAATTTGCATTCAATTTGAAAACAAATAGTTTTATTAACAAGACATGTGCAATGCCTTAGATGAAGTTAGGAGAATATTCAACAACTTGCAATATATCCTGGATATACGAGTATAATCCTGATTGACATAAAATGAATAATAACAAAAAAACGGTAGATTCCATATTGCATTTATATTATTTTTTTACATTTATATTGGTGAAGTTAGGATGCTTGAGTTCATAATACATGTTCGTACGTGTCAACCCAGGGCTAAATCTTAGCCCCACCTTTGGGCCTGGGCTAACTTTAGCCCGGACCTTGGCTCCAATTCCCCATATATCTATATGAAATTACTCAAAAGTGAGGTTAACTCAGGGCTAAATATGGCGACGAGATCTGATGCAAGCGGGCCCTAGCCTATAACATATTTTATAAAATATACAACATTTCATCATTTTATTGATAAAATAAGTAGAATATAAGGTAAAATAACAAATATATGTACTTCTAGAATACTTCTTTTAGCAATAAAATGATGAAATATCGTATATTTTACTATAAAAATAAAACTGAAGTGGGTTTCTGCACTACAAAAAAAGTCGGGGCTAACAAGCTCACCCAGGATGAAGCAACCGGCCCTAAGAGTACTAGTACTTT
>JAKCPI010000733.1:0-33604 GCA_023213315.1 Euborellia annulipes
TAAAAAACGTCATTGAAAAATTCCTTATAATAGTCTAGTTTTTATTTAAGGACCTTTAGAGCGTCGTTCCTGAACTCCCTTAACAAAAATATATATATTAACTAGAATAGCTGTGTTCGATTGGACCCACCAGATTTTTTCCTTTACATCTATTCATCAATAAAAAAAAAAAAAAAGTTTTCATAAAATAATTTAACATTAAAATTTTTCATTTTATAAATACATGACTCTTGATTTATGTAAATAGAGGTTATATTTATTTTCCTCTGCCCTTTTGTAATAAAATGTCAAAGTTCATTATTATTATTATTAAATTTATTTATTACTAGCGTTTGATAGATCCTCTTTTTTTTTTTATTGGTAATTTGTTGTTAAATGTAAATCTCTCTCTCTTCTCTTTTTCTATTTGTTCATAAAAAATAATCATTAGCATTTTGAATTATCGACATGCAATAAAAAATAAAAATATTGAAAAGAGTATGAATCCAAAAAAGTGACTCTGTCTGTGAACAAATTATCGCAACAACGAAAAGAGCCAAGAGGTTGAAATTTTACATTTAAGGTTGTTCGGACATTAAAGCACTTTATTAGATTAAAAGCTAATTTTTTAATATGTTATTAATCACTATCACATACGTATAAAATAAAATTTTGAAGCAGATCTGACGAAGGGGTATGTGTAATTAATTTTAAAAAAATTGAGATTTAACATGTATTCTATGGGGAATATCGACGAAACGCACACATATCGAATTATATAGCCACCTCTGCATTAGATACAAAAAGACAGTCGCCAATATTTAAAAATGAGACTCAGACCAGTCTGGCAACGTCGCATAAATTAATACTCTTTTCTCGCTGTCAGTTACATTTTTTTTTCCATTTAACGATATTTTTTCTCGCAAAACGTCCATTGTGTTTAAACTGATTTGCATTAATCATTGTAATATATTAAATAAAATAAAATTTAAGGCTTTTAAGATTTAAAATAAATAGCTGATAAATGCCATGTTGTCAGATCTACATTACTTGAAAAACTGCTTAAGTCAAAAGTCATTCATTTATTATTTTTGGTAATTAAATTATTAACTTGATACAATTATAAACTCTAATAGGTCACGACTAAATTATAAGGAATTTTGGCATTCAAATTTATAATTTTATTGAGATTCTATTATGACTCACGGTGTACTATCCGAACAACCTTAATATATCGGCGGAAACTAAATATATGTGTTGTGGTGCAAGCCCAGAGCACAACTTTCATTAACCGAAAGTAAGAGAAAATTGTGTGCTGTGCGACTAGTCACACCAAATTTATTTCTTAAATTTCTCTTTCATTTTCTTTTTTTTTATTCCACTTTGCCAGTTCTTATTCTCTCTACAACGACAATCATCTTAAAAATTCTGTCAAAAATCAGATCCGACTTGATACGAGATAATAGATGATATTAAAGGACCAAAAAAACGAAGAGAATTCTTTCTTTCTTTCTGTTTATATCCTTGCCAAAAGAAAGAAAGAAAGAAAAAAGTTCGTTTTATGTCAACTTGGTGTTATCTTTTTATATTTTTCTCTTGGCGTTTAAAAAGAATACAAAAAAAAAAACCATGGTTGAGTTCTTTTGTTTTTTTGGTGTCGGTATTTATTATATTTTAATTTAAGGTTGTTCGGATATTACCCCGTAAGTCATAATAGAATCTAAAATTTTTTTTAACAAAATTAAAAGTTTGAATGCCAAAATTCCTTATTATAATTTAGTCGTGACCTATCATAGTTTATAATTGTATTAAGTTAATAATTTAATTACCAAAAATAATAAATGAATGACTTTTGACTTGAGCAGTATTTCACGTAATATAGATCTGGCAACATTGCATTCATCAACTATCTATTTTAAATCTTAAAAGCCTTCAATTTTATTTTATTTAATATATTACAATGTTTAATGCAAATCAGTTTAAACACAATGGACGATTTGCGAGAAAAAATATCGTAAAATGGAAAAAAAAATGTAACTGACAGCGAGAAATGAGAATTATTTTATGCGACGTTGCCAGACTGGTCTGAGTCTCATTTTTAAATATTGGCGACTGTCATTTTGAAGAATTTTTTTGACTTTCATGTTAAAATATCTTTAAAAGCCTTCGACAGAAACTTTTGATTTTATTTTTAACGTATTCCTCGGAAGTGAATTGATAAAATGTAAGTTTTTTTGTTTTTGTATCTATTGCAGAGGTGGCTATATAATTCGATATGTGTGCGTTTCGTCGATATTCCCCATAGGCTACATGTTAAATTTCAATTTTTTTAAAATATATTACACGATAACCTTGCGTCAGAAAATTTCGCACGCCCAGGGTTTGAACAGTGATCTTTGTAGAGGCCAATACCCAAGCCCGCTACACCAGGGAGCCCCCCATTTTCTCTCTATATATATTAACATATATAGAGGTAAGAGAAAGTAAAAACAAAAACTCTGATTATGACGTCACGATGCATGCAAGTCGGGAAGTGGCGCCACTGCTAAGGCAGTGGAGTGCATCGCCTTAATTACACAGATTTGAACGAAATTTTTTTTATGTGTAGTGCTTGATGAAAAACAAATTTTGTTAAAGCGAGAGAACGCACTACTCAACCGTTCGTCTAAAAAAAATATGTTAAAGATTGATGAATACATAGCATTAAGGAAAATTTTCAAAATTTTTGTATATTTTTATGTATTTATTAAATAATAAATATTATTGTACATTTATTTATCTGTTCAATTAATAGTAATATATTTCTCGTATGGTAATAAATATTTCCTTATACTGTATTATATTTTTGACAAAAAGCATTTGAATCTTCTTTGAATATATGCAACAACATGATAAAAATTAAAAGCCAATAATTTAAAAAAAAAAAAAAAACTTTATTTATTTGTTAATATTAAAAAATATACTTAGAAATTCAAAAAAAAAAAAAAAAAAAAAATTAGTTTCACAGGGTGAGATCCGAACTCGGGATTTCATGTTTACGTATGTTTATGTAAAAAGAACGCTACCGATTTACCTATCGCGGCTTTTGTAAATGTTATTGTTAACAACGACTTAAGACATGCTGGCAAAATCTTTAACACTTTTTTTTTAGACGAACCGTTGAGAAGCGCGTTCTCTCGCTTTAACAGAATTTGTTTTTCATCAAGTACTACACATAAAAAAATGTATATAGGCGAGGTCTGCCACAGGCGGGCCCGAGCCAGCTGGAGGGGGTCCAGGGGGGGCAAGCAGTAATTTAAAAAGAAAACAAAAAGTTAAAGTCCCTCTCTATAATTGATTGAGAGCGCAGAGGAATTAAAGGCTTCCAGTTTGTGTTTCTCCAGGTGGCATTAAACACTCGACAACAAGCGAGCGCATATACGTTCTTTCCTTTTCTTTTTTTTTTTTTACAAGCAAATACTGATTGGCCCTGAGCGAATTGATCCCCTCGTTCTTCTTCTGTTCATTTCACTTCACTTTATTACATTGATAATTCACTTTAGGATTGGTTCTTTTTTTTTTTTTTTTTTTTTTTTTTTGCTGCACTCTCCACCCGTAATTGTTGATTGCAACTCCTCAACACGAATGAACTCCTCTCTTCTTTCTGACATCGAAAACACACGCCAAGTAATTAACATTAAACATGTGCTTGTGCCAATGACATGTCTAATAATATATCGATATCTTATGTAAAGTGGTGTGACAGACATACTGGAAAAAAAAATTTCTTTTTTTGCTTATATCCCTGGAACTATTCATCGGATTAGGATGAGGCTTGGCGAATTTGTAGTCTAAGTGGGCTTAAGGGGAGCGAAGGTGTTACGCATGTTTTTTGTAGTGTGTCATAAAAAGTATGCTCAAAAAAAATCAAGTAATTCAAAAATTCGCCAAGAGATGTCAGAATGGTAGCTAATAATATTTAATGCATTTGGATGATTTTCATTGATCTTTTAACAATAAATACTTTACAGGGGGCGTATATAAGGGGGGCCGAGGGGGCCCGGCCCCCCGAAATTTCCCAAACACAATACAATATAGGGATATACAGACATCAGCGCAACAAATTTTTCCGCAGGATGGAAAACTTTGGTTCCGTAAAAGAAAAAATGTTCCGCAAAAAATTTCGTGTGAAAAAATATAGTTTCTTAAAAAAAAAATTTTCCGCAGAAAAATTTTTGAGTTCGGGCCCCCCCCCGAAAAAATTTCTATATACGCCCCCTGATACTTTATAAATGTTATTATATATTATGTATCTTTTATAAAAACATAAAAATATATAAATATAGGCCAGATATAGGCTAATACTATATCGACTGTTAGACTAGCCTTCCATCTATTGCAAGAATGCTGAACTAATTTGACAGTTGATTTTTAAATAAATCATCTAAGCTTATTTTAAAAATTTCTTAATTAATATGTGATTAATAATAACAATAAATTCATTTTTAAATTTAAAAAAAATTAAAGATTATTGGAACAGATTGTTTTTTTGTATTTGCTTGATAACAAAAAAATTAATTACGATAATTTTTTAATAAGTCACTAAAAAAATTATAGCTCGATGTCCCAATAATCTTTTATGAATTTAATTCATTTAAAACAAAAACCGCATTGAAAAATTCCTTATAATTGTCTAGTTTTTATTTAAGGACCTTTAGACTTCGCTCCTGAACCCCCCTTAAAACTAGAAGTGTATCGGACCGAAAGGAGTAATACAAATTAGCGGTAAATTATTATCACCGTTTTTTTAACATCCTTTGAACCAAATCTTTTGAAACTCAGCCATAATAATTACGACGATAGCCTCTATACCTGGAGCAAATTTCATAGGAATCCGTTCAGAGGTTCATACGTTATTCGTAAAAAAATATTGAAAAAATAAATTGCCTTTCGAGATTTCAAACTTCGTTATTTCAAAGAATCTAATTAAGCATTTAATTTAATTATATTTAAATCTCACATATATTATTTGTTTAAATTTTTAAATTTTAATTGGCATAAAAGATTAATTGCTTTGATTTTGTGGGATTTAAGAAGACTAAAAAGTTTGATGATTGAAAATCAAAACAAAGGCAATTAATTTAGTTGCAAAACTTTCCCGCAATTATATACCGGGAAAGTTTTGCAACTTGGTTGCCTATTTTTATTTATTTTTTGTTTTAATGTGAGAACGAAATGGAATTCGTAAGTGAGATCTGATAAGACGTCCGACTTTTGGTGCTCTCCTATTTGACGTCCGAGTGTTTATTTCCAGAGTCCAAAGTCCTCTCACGTCCGTCCCTTTTTGACTACAAGACAATTGGATTGTTGATTGATGCCCCTCCCCCCGCCTCCCCCTCTTCCACCTCCTCCTCTTCTAGCAAATCTATTGATCCCGACATCCTTTCTCACGGGGCTGGTTAGATAATGGCCAATCCAATTTCTCGACTTTTAAAAAGAATTACCCAATAGGATCAAAAGATCTTAAGTTTTGAAACTCTTTGTTTCAAATTATTTATTTAAATGTGTCATCGAAATACGTATTATAATTTGGGAAGAAAAAGGCACTCGAGAAATCGATTTTCGATTTTGGAATTGACTTGATATTTTTTGACTTGATAAAAAACTCCGTAATTCATGTTTAGTTAAGGGCGAATACAAAGGGAGGGTAATTACCCCCCCCCCTCCCCCGAGATTTGAGAAAACAATTGTATTTTTAATATAAAATTTTAAAAAGATTTTTGCTCAGGGGCTCACATCTTGTGGGTACTTGAATGGCGACCACGAGCTGCCCGAACTGAAGGACTGTTCTTTAAATGTCTGTCTCTTACTTCCTCGTTTCAATAGGCGTAGGAACCGTGCGACGGGCCAGCCTGTCCTATTTCTTCCTGTCGTAAAAATGTATGATAGGGTTGAAGGGAAAGTGTGTGGTGAGCCGACCCCGCATCGCGGGACAAGACGGGGAGAGAAGAAGAAGAAAACTTAAAAATTTTTATTTGTATATACAGTAGAGTCCCGGTAATCCGAAGCTCGATAATCCGAACTCATTTTGCGTACGATTATTATTTTTTTTTTTTTTTTAAGAGGAATATAAATGAAAATTAGACATTAAAGGAACTTTATTTTATTATTATTATGAAATATTTATTTAGAGTTTAATATAACCGACAAGTTTCACGGTTTACAACGTTATAAATACGACTTTATTATCAAAATTAACTAATTCAAGCTTACTTACTTACTTCCGGTTAATCCGAACTTCCCGATAATCCGAACGACCCTCGGTCCCAATTAGTTCGGATTAACGGGACTCTACTGTATATTCTGGTAAACAACTACAGAATGCACCTTTAAATTACCGAAAATAAGAAAAAAATTGTGTGCTGTGCGACCAGTCACATCAGATTACCCCCCCCCCCCCCCCCCCCCCCCCCGAGAAACTCCTCTGGATCCGCCACTGTACTCAGTAAAATATTAAATATATATTTTAAATTAAAAAGTCGATTATTTTCAGTAAAAGATCGATTCTTGACTAAAGTCAGAGTCGACTTTTCAATCCCTAATTATAATTTGAAAAAAAAAAAACCCCAGTGGTTTTATTGTTTTAATATTAAGGAGATATTATTAGCTGGTGATGTGCTTAGTCACGCCAGTTTGTGAAGAAAAGTTTAATAAATAAGCCAAGGGTTGCATTTTGTTTGATAAACGACGGCGCATTATGAACAACAAAACAAGCAAGCAAGCTAGCAAGCAGTTGGTTCATTGGCACGTGATTGGACTTCGCAAATGAAGTTTAATTTTCATCAAAGAGAAAGAAGATGAAGAAAAAAAGAGAATAGAGAGAGACTGCAGAAAAGAAGATGGCGGTTCAAATGCCCCCTCCAAAGAAATATTATAAATAAAGAGAAAAACATGGTGTGAAAATTTTAAATACTGTTAGAGATTATAAAAAATATTTTATATTCTTTAAAATTATTCCATTATTACTTCATGAACCAACACATTTATTTATATAACTAGCCTCAGAAATATCTTTAGTTGATACTAGTCGCAAAGCCCGCCTTCGGCGGGCTTTCCGACTAGCCGGGGGGCTGCGCCCCCTGGACCTTGCTCGCCTTCGGCGAGCAAGTTTATTCCCAATTTGGGATATTTCTTGTTGCAATGCAAGTGTTAAGATGTTAAGGAAGGATCTTATATTCAAGCGAAGGGAGGATACCGATTGGGAACAGCACAAAAGGGTCTGTTTATGACTGTTTAAAGGGTCAGCCATATGCGTGCTCTCTTCTCCCTGACTGCCAAGGCTAATAGATGACAAGGTTGTCTCATACGGCTCGGCCAATCAGAGCGAAGGCGGGAAATCGTCATCAAGAAGCCCAAATTTGAATTTTTATTTAATATATAGTATTTATCTCTCTCTGGCTTTTTACGATTTATATTTAAAAGTTGTTCATTTTAATTTTCTTTCATCATTTTTGATAGTTGAATATAAATTTTAAATTGAAATATTTAATTTTTCCTTTTACTTTCTCTTACCTATATAACAATATTATATAAGTAGAAAGTATTTTTTTTCCGAATTGTCTTCATTTTTGTTTTACTTTCTATTACCGTATTTAATTAATATATTTAAAAAAAAATTATTATTTTCTCTAGTACTGAAAAAAAACATTAAATAATATTTCAAAAAAATAAAAATGGAACATATTTTAAATAAAATAAATAAATTTATTACGACCCGCTTAGAGGCACCAGTCCCCGGTGGCTAGGTCCAACAAACACAATACAAATTTAAATATAATAACAAATATAACAAAACAAAACAAAAGGAAAAAAAATAGAAATGTATAGTAAACGTCGCATTAGCCATCCCGACATTCGCCTTAAGTTGTTAAGGAAAACCTGGCCAAAAACCTTAACAAGGATGGTATGACCTCTCTACCTAAACTATTTCATAAGAAATAAATATTAATAGAATAATAGCCAGGAAGAGAGAATGTCAGCCCGCCAGGACAGCCCCTATCGAATAAAAATCCTATCAATCCAGAAGGCGTTTCGGTTTTAATTAAATAAAGCCATCATCAGTTCTCAAGAGATTATTGGCTGTGCAAATGTTATATTTTTATATAATTTTGTATATGTTTATATAAAACAACACTCTCTGCATCCCAACCTTGAGCCAATAATCTCTTGAGAACTGATGATGGCTTTATTTAATTAAAACCGAAACGCCTGTCTTGTTCCTGTCTATTATTCTATTAATATTTATTTCTTATGAAATAGTTTTCTTCTTTTTTTTAAGATTTTTTCTTCCTTCGTCAGAAAGTTTTCTTTTCATTAAAGAAATTCTATTAGTAACTACTCTTTGAGAATTAAAAAATTTTATTCTAAGTAAAACTCTTAATTTAACGAATGATTTTTCTAAAATTATAGGAATTTCTGGGCATTTTTTAAATACATATTTAGTTATTTTATTTACTATGTTTTTTTCTTTTTTTAAACTGCCTTTGTTATATTTTTTTCTTCATCTATTTTATCTTCTTCATCTTTTACTGTCTGTGAAATATTTGTTTGTAGACTTGAAGTTTCAGAAACCTTCTTCATTAAATCTTCCAATATTCCTTTTTCTTCCTTTCTTTTATCTCGGGCCAATCGAGCTGATTCTTCAGGAGTTGGAACATCACTGGGTTTTAAAAATAACGATGGAACAGCTGAAAAAATTGATATATTAATAATAAATAAGATATTACTCAAATAAAAAGTAGGCCCTAAAATTAGAATCTCAGTGGACATGGGTATAGCCTATAGTGAAAAAAGCCTTGTATATATATAGAGTATTTTTTACCTACCTGTTGGCTTTAATTGAATTTTGGGAGGTAAATTCATAATTTTCGCTCGCATGTTTGAAAATCAGATTTTGCACGTTGCAAATTCTTCCCGTTTTTGGATTTACACTATCTTTTCGATAACATCTTCTAATCCATTCTTTTCGTAGGCTTTTGGAAATAATCTTTTGGAAATAAAAAAAACATTAATTTTTCTTCTCCTTTCTTTTGTTTATAAAAAGAATTTTTACAAATTGCAACTGAGCAAATTGTTCCAGGCATCTAAAAGAATGATTAGAATCAAATATATATTTTAAATAATTGATTTAGTATTTCATTAATTACCTTGAATCCATGTAAAGAAAGCGCCACAAACACACAAATGAAAAGTTGATTGAAAAAGATGAAAAAACAGCCTAAATCGAATATTTTGAAAAAGGTTATGATTAGAATCAAATATATATTTTTTAACTATTTGATTTAACATTCAATTAATTACCTCCAATATAAGCAAAAATGTTAAAACAATGTCCAAATCGATTTATTAAAGCACGTGTATCAAATAGCTATATGCAGGCTATATGCACTCAGAACGTTTGTCACTAGGGAATCTGGGACTCGAGTGACGTCATCTGCCAAAACCCCCCACCATTTTCCACTCCGTATGAGACAACCTTGTCTTTCTACTAACCTTGCCTGACTGCTGCGTAGCGCCTCTCACAGCGCCTAGTCGTATAAGGAGAAAGCTGGTAACAGAGCAAAAAGGTCGCCCTCTATTTTTTCAACCCAACTTGTTGATTTTGTGTTCCCATATTGAAGAAATTTGATTATAATTAATTTTCCAAAATATTTAAGAGATTCAGATTATTACTACGTTACTCCCAGAGCCATGTATTATAGGTGTACTTAATTTCAA
The DNA here is from genome assembly GCA_023213315.1 of Euborellia annulipes. Classification (NCBI taxonomy): domain Eukaryota; kingdom Metazoa; phylum Arthropoda; class Insecta; order Dermaptera; family Anisolabididae; genus Euborellia; species Euborellia annulipes. Next base: position 9,736 of record JAKCPI010000733.1, read on the forward strand.
AAGGATTCATTGAAAATTGTGGATTTCTATAGAACATATACATACATATTTACATACATACATACATTTTTCCATTTCATTTTTATATATATAGATTACTTCTTGTTAGGTGAAAATAAAAGGTATATTTCTTTTTTTTTTTTTTTTTTTTTTTTTTTTTTTAAAAACATTCACACTTTTTTCTCATTCACACTCACACTCACACACACATTCACACTGTCTTTTCGGCAGCTCAGGCCATATAAGACATTTACGATAACCGTTATTTATGAATTTATATATATTAGGGTCCAGGCATTTTTATTTAAGCCATCTGGTATCCAGATGGCTTAAATAAAATCATCGGACTGCCTGGGGTCCGAACCCGCGACGTTTGGTATAGGAGGTTAGCACGCTAACCTCTACACCACGCCCCGTGGGCTATATTTCTTTTTGAAATTATCTTTATTTGAGCCACACAGCTCGCAATTTGTCAAAATAGTTGTGAAGATTGGAACAATTGACAAATTGTTATCTGAACACTAAAAAATCTTGTTTATTTTTTTGAAAATTTTTAAATTTTAGCAAAAAAAATTGTCTAGTGTTCTTTTGACAAACTTTGTGGAATGTAAACATTCATTGCAAACAACATAAAATATTTTAAAAAATGGAAAAAAATAATTAAATACGGATTTCAACCAGTTGTCAATAATATTATACGAGGCCAGAATGATGAAAAAGGAAAAAAAAATATTCAACTCAAATCATGTCTATGGGGTAGTTGAAAAAACAAATTCTTTTGAAAGTGTCGTAAGCGTCAAAGACACATTTAAATCCAAATCATTCGTTTTATATTCAAGTCATCAATATGAGGAAATAATGAATTTGGAACTTTAGATAAAATTTTAAAGTTCTTAATTCGTTGATTAACCCGTTCAATATGTATCCTTACAGAAGCAATGTTTCATCTACTTCTTCCGGAATTGAATTGGTCTTTGGGACCAAAAGGAGAATTTATTAGTACTTATTAGTTTATTATTTATTAGTAGGCCTACTAGCAGCTTTTAGTAATTCACGAATTTTTAATCGCCGGATACGTCACAAGGATTGTATATTTTTTTTAAATATTTTCGCTTCCAGGAAAAATTGAGGGAATATAAGACGGATGTTCCGATTTTTCGTTGTTTATAAAATGAGTATTACTACAAATTCTCGAATTTTGATTTGATACCCAGTACTTTGGGTTTTCTCTGAAATTGAAAAAAACGTTTTAAGGTCCCGGCGGTACCTACATTTTTCGCTTATTTAAATTAATAAATACTTGGTTATATGTTTTTCATAATTACCTCATGGACCAACACATGATATATATAATTCTTTATTAAGTTTTTATTATGAAATAAATGTCATAAATATTAAGAACCTGGTTAACAAAATGAGTTATTTACATGCGTCGGGTTTAATCTCAAATTTCATTTTAATTATATAATATATTGAAAAGGGTGAATAAATAGATCCAGAGCTAGTATTCAGGCAAATTTATTCGGATTATATCCCTCCGCTATATCCACCAGGCTGCCCCTATCTTCATCATTATATAATATATTTTTAATTAATTTTGGACTTAGTCATAATTTTTTACTGTTTTTATCCACTGTTTACGTTTTGCTATTTTCATGTGGCTATCTGGAAATTTATAAAATTTCACTTTCACATCCATTCCAGGTTTCTGCAGTGATGTATTATTACAGCCACGGATACAGCAATTTTTTCTTAAAGTCGACAAACTTCAAATAATCTCAATATATTTAATTAATAATTATTCAAAAATAAATCACATGTTAAATATTTAACAAATCCCCCGACTAATTAAGATGATTGCCACTAGTTGGCGCAAAGGTCTAGACGCACGGTCCCTATTCTATGAAAGTAAACAAATCCTCAAGCAGGCACTGGATTAGAATAGTAGTAATACTAATTTTCTTTTTATAATGAAGAAAAGGCGAGGGTCCGCCGCAGGCGGGCCTGAGCCAGCTGGCGGGGGATCCAGAGGGGGGGTCGTAGAAAAAGTAAAGAAAGGGAATTTTTCGAGAGAACAAATAGGTTAGTTATTATTATCCTAAAGCAATTTTAATTTGTTTATTCAAATGACCTTTTGACGATAGAGCAAGAAGGAACGGAACGAAAGTTGTTGTTGTTGTTGTTGTTGTTCCATCCAACTTTGTCCCTCTTCATCATCCCACTCTCTCTCTTTAAGAGATTAATTCATTTAAGCTTTTGAAATTAACTTTGAATTAGCTAAGTGATGTTGTTTATATAATAAGAGAGTTAATTTTTAAAAGGGAATAAATAAAATTATTATTAAATATTCACAAGTCAAGAAAGAGTCTCTTCTTCTTTTCTTTCAATTCAATTTTAAATAAAGTTGAGCTGACAAAGATTTTTGAGAATTTTTTTATTTTTCAACATAGCCACCTCGTAATTCAATAAACATCAGCATGATTGCATTTAAATACATAAATCGATAAAGATCTGTGGCTGTAGGCTTAATGATGATGGAGTCAGGAAAAAAACAAGACAAAACATTCTTTTATTTCTCGGCTGACGTTTCGACCCGAGGTCTTGGCCGTCTTCAGAGTCGGCTGGCAATAATCAATTTGTAACAACAGCGACAACATTCAGCATATGGTGCCCGGCCGCTCACTGCAAAACGTCAACCGTGAGGACGAAAATTGAAATAAAGAATTCGCTCGCACTCGTCTTGTTTTTTCCCTGACTCCATCATTATTCAGTCGACTGAGTTTTTGATTTTCTCAAAATCGGAATGAGGAACTTTTTACGCATTAAAAAAAAAAAATGTTTTCCAATTCTTATGAAATTCTCACAGTCTTGTTAAGTGTATTTTTTATGACAAACCTATGCCGGAACTACAAGATTTATTATTAGGGGAGGCAAAATTAAATATGCATCCCCTTCTTTTAAATTTCATATTATATTACCTTTTTTTAGTAAATCACCCATTCAGAAAAAAAAAAATCTGGTGTGACAAGCACAGAACACAGCTTTCTCTTACCTTCGGTAATCGAAAGTTGTGTTCTGTGCTTGTCACACCAGATTTTTTGTGTCGACATATATTTAGTTTCCGCCTATATATTAGAATTTAAGATGTCAAATTAATAAACATGGGGTACTCGCTTCGGCGGTACATATACTAAAATTGGAACGATACAGAGAAGATTAGCATGGCCCCTGCGCAAGGATGACACGCAAAATCGTGAAGCGTTCCACATTTTTTGAAATTAAAAAATCATACAGGCCCTCCCTGGTTTCATCACATTCCAGAACTTTATAGAGAGCACATCACGTTCTTCAATAGACTCAGGATAAACCACACGCTTTGCAACTCCCATCTATATAGATTCTCTTTTAACGATAGCCCCCTCTGTTCCTGTTCAATATCCATACAAGCAACGCCTCAACATTTAATATTTGAATGTCCCTTGTATTCCAACAATAGATCACAGTTTCTCGAAGAAATCAGGCCATCCTTCCGAGACCCCCCAACTCTCCCACAAATTCTTAAAGGCCCTAAGAAAGAAATAGTTCTCGCTCTCCATAGATTTCTAAAAAATTCAAACATAACTATATAGCACTCTGTTTTTGACTGTATTTTTATTGATTTGATTTTGTTTTATTATTGCTTTAATTTTGTATTATTATTGTTTTATTATTTTTTTTTGATTTTGTTTTATTATTGTATTATTATTTCTGTATTATTGCCTTATTATTGCTTTGATTCTGTTTTTTATTGTATTATTATTGCTTTGATTTTGTTTTATTTTTGTATTATTATTGTTTGGATTTTGCTGTATTATTGCTTTAATTTTGTATTATTATTGTATTTTTTATTGCTTTGATTTTGTATTGATATTTTATAAATTTATATGTACTTATTGTATTGTGAGGGATGGCCGAGTAGCCCTACCCTAAATAAATAAAAAAAAAAAAAAAAATAAACATGGGAAAATATTTATATTTTGTTGCCATGGCAACCATTTCTCCTATCTTTCCTATCAAGTACAAGAGTAAAGTGTGCTTCAAACAATTTTGAGGGCAAAATGAGAATATACATTTGAAAGAGCATCTAAAAAATAATTGATTTTTGAATTTTAATCAAAATCGTTGCCGCGAATGTTGAGAAAATCGAAAAAAACTGAAAAAGTATATCAGTAAAGTACTAGTACTCTTTGGCCGATTTTGATTAAAAGCTTATTTTCTTGGTCCCGGGGGTGTTTAACTTAAATATAAAATTTCAGCCTCATAGTTCAATTCCTTCATGCTTAAAAGTCAACACAGACACACAGACAGACAGACCATGTCGCGAAAACCACTTTTTTGGATTCAGGTGACCTCAAAACGTGAAGATCCATCAAAATCTCGACATCGAATTTTTGACATGAATCCAATACTTTCTCTCTCTCTATATCTAATATCTGATCTAATCTAATCTAATCTAATTATATTAAACGAGCAATGTACGTTTGTTTGTTTATATATATGCATATCAGTTCTCGAAAACGGCTCTAACGATTTTTATCAAATTTTAAATATATACTATTTCTGGTCCCAATATGAAATTGTGCTAGGTCTCATGTTTGGGAAAATTCGGGTACTAGTACTTTACTGGTGTACTTTTTTAGTTTTTTTCCAATTTTCTCGAAGTTCCCTTTAAAGATTTCTTTCAAATTTTAAATAATTCCTAGTTCCGGGATAGAAAACAAATTGAGCTAGGTCTCGTCTTCGGGAAACTTCGAGTACTAGTACCTTACTGGTGTACTTTTTTTTAGTACCGGTTTTTTTTTCCAATTTTCTTGAAATTTCCTTTGACATTTTCTTTCAAATTTTAAATATTTTCTTATTTCTTCTAAACAAATAAAATTTGGCCTCTCGAGTACTAGTAGGCCTACTTTATTGGTGTACTTTTTTAAATTTTTTTTCCAATTTTCGTTTTAAAGGTTTTATAATGTTCAAAGCCTAGTGGGCTTGCTTCCTGGTCAAACCCTCCCTCTCTTTGCCCTGGACCCATAGATTTTACTCTCCACGAATATTAAATTTTAATTAATGTGCATTTCTTTTTTTTTTTTTTTTTTAAACATTCACACTTTTTTCTCATTCACACTCACACTCACTCACACATTCACACTGTCTTTTCGGCAGCTCAGGCCATATAAGACATTTACGATAACCGTTATTTATGAATTTATATATATTAGGGTCCAGGCATTTTTATTTAAGCCATAATGTGCATTTTTGTAAATATATAAATAATTACTAACAATGTATTTAATTTAATAATGTCAACAAGACCAATTAGTAGAAAAATACATATTATTTAAATTCTATTATTAAAATACTAATTATTAATTAATTTTATTGAAAATAATAATTTTTAATTGTCTCCAAGCTGACGCATTTCCTGGGCAACTCGCTTACGTATATCTCATGATTAAAGTTTTCTTATGAGGCACTGTCTCCTCTAAGTATCCACCCAGTAATGTTGCTATTCCTCAAAGCACTCCCTGGACTGTCACTTCTTATTTTGGTGTTTTTATTGATGTTTCCATTGAGGACCAAGTTGTCTCGTTATAATTTCTTTCAAATTTTAAGTATTTTCCTATTTCTTCTATACAAATTCTTTCAACAAATTCATTTCATACAAATTCATTCTATACAAATCAAATTCGCGCCCCTCGAGTATTCGTATTTTACTGATGTACTTTTTTTAGTTCTTTACAATTTTATCAATATAAAAAAAAGACCGAGCTCCGGCTCGGTCACCCCGGAACTATATATTACATATATACATAGGTAAGAGAAAGTAAAAAGAAATAATTAAATCAATCTTCTCAAAAAAGGTGAAAACAAAGCCAAGGGGGGGGGAAGCGTTTCAGTTATTAGAAAAAATATTATGACATTGACATGTCATCAAATTTTTATTAGAAAAAAAATGAAATTTCCAAGATCAAAGGAGAGATTTCAAGTTGAAAGAGATTTCTTTTCACAAAAGGTGTATCAATTTAACTTCAAACTCTGGTAAAATCAATTTCCGATTAAAAAAAGAGCAAGTGATTAGACAAAGATAAAATACTATTTGACATAAAAAAAAAATATTATCTCTGGAAGTAATTTAGCTATTGATTAGCTTTGCTATATACGTTATGACGTTATTTTAACACAAATCGACCCATTAAAAGAGCAAAAATATCAAATAACAAAAATTGATCAGAGAAACAAAATTAATTGAATCATTTATCAATATTGGTAGATAACCAACTTTTGGTCGTCTTTGATTAAAACCTCAAAAACCAAAAAATACCTTTAATTGGCACATTTTGAGGCTCCGGTTAATAAAATAATTTCTCCAAATTTAACAATTTTAGATTATCTAAATTAGGGGCGTGTACATAATGATAGTCAGTCAAAAAAATTTTTTTTTAAATTTATTTATTTGAAATTCCTATCGGGATCCCCGTGTATTTACCCGAGGTGCTTAAGAGCACGAAGACACACACCTCAAACCCAACCGGCCTCTGGCCGTACACTGTAAAAAAAATTTCGATGATTTTACAATTTTTTTGTTGTAAGCAAATTTCCAAGACCAATAGATACTAAATTTACTATACAGTTGAATTATATTTTTACAAAACTCTTTGCAAAAATCGTTTACAAATGTGTGGTAATTTTACAAATATTTAGAAAAAAGAAAAAAAAATTTACGACTGGACCCATCATAGGTTATTGACCTTTAGGGGACGTCTCTACCTGAATGGAGTGAAATAAATATTTTTATTTAATGAAAAATTCCTCCAGGATTTGAACACTGACCTTTTTTGTAGAAGCTTGCTGCCTAGTCCATTTGACCATCGAATCACCTGTTAACTAATGATCTAACTCTGCTATTTGGCATTCAAGTATGACCTCATTGTAAACTATTTTTACTAAATAATAAAATAAAAAATAAACTTAAAGTTATCATAATATTATTATTTTTTGTATTATTATAACTTAAATAAATCCTTATAGTGCCAAAAATATCTTTATTAAGGGGGAGTTCCAGAGGCCTCAACTACAAAACCATATAACTCGATCAATTTTGAAGATATCGACCTCGGATTTTTTTTAAATAAAAGATAATTAAAATATTAACCCTTTGTCGTTGTCCTTTTTTTGATTTTCTCAAAAAAAATTTTTTTTGACAAGAATAAACTCAAAAACAAGGCATTAATCGAAAAATCGGGGAATGACACGGGGTAGGTAATTAATTTTTAAATCTATTTGTTAAAATTTAATAATTTTTTGATCTATTATTTTTGAGTTATTCAGTTTTTCAGAATTTCTATAAAATCACCTACTTTTAACCATTTTAGTTCAACGTTTTTCCGCCAGGTAGCGCTAAAAACTTTGTATATAAACTTTACTTCTCTCTCTTATGATCTTTGCTTTCTTACGAGGCGCACTTTTGAAATATTATATTAAATATATTAAAATTGATTTATATTAAAAACTATATTCTATTAATTCTCTTACAAGTACGATTCAATTCTCTCCTTATAATATTATTTATCATTTCTATTATACAAAGTAAAATTATTTTTTATTTTTTTAGCGTTATAATTATGTATAGAGATTTTAAAAAATAATTATTATGCGTAGGTAGAAAGTTTTGATGGGGGGGGGGGGGTGTTCAGGAAAGTTTTTTCATACATTTGAAAAATTTAAGCCCCGGGCCCTCAAGGCTCAAGTAAAAACGGAAAAATTTAGATAAAAAAAAAAAAAAAAAAAAATTTAATGGAAATTTCTCTTTGAGAGGCTCTGACCCCTTGGGGTTCAGGGATATACGGTATTTTAAAAATATTTTTGTGTATGGAGGAGAGGGATATTTAAAGATGAGCACCCCCCCCCAAAAAAAAAAATCAATATAAGGCCACCTCTTACAAAATTATGTATATGTCCTAAACCCCGAAAAGGGGAAGGATGAATCACCCAATAAATAAAATAAATATTAATATAAGGCCACCTCTTTTAGTGCCGCCCCAGGCCCCCAACTGCCTCGGTACGCCTCTGGTCCTTATTATATTGGTGATGGGAATCTCTTATCGTCTCATAAATTATTGGTTATCGTATAAAGTATTATATGGACCCTGTTATGCAATGGTGTGTCAAAGACCAAAAAAAATTCAAAATTGAGTTAAGCACGGAATATTGTTTCAAATGCTTTAATTAATAGTATTTTTTATGAAATATGTCCTAAAAAAATTTATATTTAATGTTAATTAACTTGCACAATTGACAAGAAAAATTATATATAATCCAATGTAAAAAAAAAAACTTTATTGTTGATTTTCTCAAAACTGGATGTTTGGTCTTGACACACGATTGCATAACAGGGTCCATATGTCTTATAAGTTGCCGAAAAGAGTGTTTGTGTGAGTGTGAATGGGAAAAAAGTGTTAAAAAAAAAAAAGTTACCGAAAACAAATATAAAATTTTTCTCTTGTTCCTATAGAAATAAAATTAAATTTGAAACACCAAGTGTTTAATATGTATTTATTTAATTTTTATTTATTTATAGAGATTATTTTTTTTTATTTTCAAATAATTTTTTTTTAATTTTTGGCAATAAAAAAATAAATTGGCCATTCAAAAGGTACTATACGCAAAAAAAATCAAAATATTATATAATTAATATATATATATTCTATATTGAATTTCATTATTACTTTCTCTAACCTCTATATATGTTAATATATAGATAGAGAAAGTATTGGTTTCATGTCAAAATTGCGATGTCGAGATTTTGATAGATATACACGTTTTGAGGTCCCCTGAATCAAAAAAGTGGTTTTCGCGACATGCTCTGTCTGTGTGTCTGTCTGTTTGTCTGTCTGTCTGAGAACAAAATATATTACGAAAAGAGCTAGGAGATTAAAATTTTATATTTTAGTTAGGCACCCCATGGGGCGTGACAGGAAGCTTTTGAACAAAATCGGCCAAAAAGTACATAGGCGTCATTTGGGGGGGGGGGGCATTTGCCCCCCCTCAAGTGCTCTGATTTTTATAAAATTTTATATTATTCTAAATAAAATACTCCAAAATACATCTACGAGTATACAAACTGTACAAAATTAAACAATTAATTTAATTAAATATGTTTTGGCTAAATTTGAGTACCCATTTGTAAGTAAATTTTAAGAAAAAAAAATGTTTGCCCCCCTCCCCAAGAAAAAGTTGAAATGACGCCATTGAAAAAGTACCAGTACTTTACATGGGCGTAGCCAGGAGGAGGCAGGGGGCCATTGCCCCCTGGCTTGTCCTAAAAATTAAAAAAAAATATATATATATATTTTTCCCATTGGGAATTTTTTTTAACGCCCCAATCCACTTATTTTTTTTTATTTAAATAAATAATTAATAATCTATGTATATATTAATTGCAAACCCCCCTCTCGCCCTAACGAGGGGTTGCCCCCCCCCTAACAAGGTGTCTGGCTACGCCCATGGTACTTTATACTTTTTCAGTTTTTTTTTTTTTTCGATTTTTTCAAAATTCGCCCTAACGATTTTTTTTTAAATTCAAAAATCAATTATTTTTTAAATGCCCTTTAAAATGTATATTTTCAGTTTGCTCTCAAAATTGTTTTAAGACCACTTTACTCTTGTACGCAGGGGCGTATATAAGGGGAGGCCGAGGGAGCCCGCCTCCCCCCCCCCAAAAATTTTCCAAACACACATATATATATATAGGGATATACAGACATCAGCGCAACAAATTTTTCCGCAGGATGAAAAACTTTGGTTCCACAAAAAATTTCGTGTGAAAAAAAATTTAGTTTCTTAAAAAAAAAAAATTCCGCAGAAAAATTTTACAATTCAGGCCCCCCTCCCCGAAAAAAATTTCTATATACGCCCCTGCTTGTACGTCACAGGAAAGATAGATGAAATGGTTGCCATGGTAACAAGATATAAATATTTTCTCATGTTTATAAATTTTACCTCTTGAATTCTAATACATATATACATATACCGAAGGTAAGAGAAAGTTGTGTGCTGTGCGATCAGTCACACCAGATTTTTTTTCTTTTGATTTTCTTGATTTATTAAAAAAATATTTTTTAAGATTAAAAAATATTTGGTGCTTGTGCATAAAAATATTGTTAAAAAAAGTATTTGATTTTATAAAAATCATAATATTAATTATATGAAATATTCTTATTTATATTTTAGGCTGTAATATTGATACTAATGTCGTATATATTTTTTAAACGTCGCGCGCCGCTTATGAAAATATAATTTTTCCACTTGAGCCTTGAGTAGCAAAAAGCCTGTATGAATTTGTCGCGTTCCAATGTTGTCACATTTACTTAGACGGCAACGTTGCCAGCTCCGTGGCAGATGTTAGAAAAGGAAACATATTATTGCTGGTTGTGGGTTGATAGGCGCTAGAAATGGAGCGACGGTGTCGCCGCCTATTAGCCAAATAATCGTCCCTTACGATTGACTCATCGGAGACTCTGGCCTTAAGAAAGCTAAAAAGCAGTCGAAACAAAGTCGGCCATGTTGGCAGCCTTAAAAGGAAAATTACTATACCCTTGTATTGTAAAATTAGAAACCTTTTGTAAAATTACAAACCCTTTTCTAAAATTACAAACCGTGTTCTAAAATTACAATGCCGTTGTATTGTAAAATTAGAAATCATTTGGTAAAATTACAATATTTACTCTAATTTTCCAAGAGAATTGTAATTTTAAAATGTTTTTTGGTTGTAAAAATTTTTTGAATGCATAGATTTGTAAATTTAGTATACAAATGTATGGTAGTTATCATTTACAAGGAAAATTTGTAAATTTACTATACTAAAACATACTAAAATTAAAACTTTTTTTTTACAGTGTAGCCATCTACCCGCACCCCGTGAAGTTACATCATTTCCTATCTCTAACTCCTTCTCTTTTGTTCGTTTCTAGCTAGTGAACTAATCTTTATTTCTGGTTCCTTTTATCCAACCTCTTCTATGCTATGGAGGATGTCCTGGTTTGGGGAGGGACTCCCTCAGCACCGACTCCTTTCGAAGAATGCATCACTGAGAGGGAATCTTGTTTACGTCCCTTCCACAGGACGGGATGTCACGGCGACTTCCTCTCCTCGTTGCCTGGGGGCTATTGTGAGATCCAATATTCCAATCCAGTGCTTGCTTGAGGATTTGTTTACATTAAATGAAAATTTTTATTTAATGAAAATTCCCGCACGCCTAGGGTTTGAGCAGGGATCTTCTTTGTAGAAGCTGACACCCTAGCCCACTACACCAGCGAGCCCCCCAGTCAAAAAAAAACAAAGAAAATTTAATTATATATCAATTTTTATTATTTTTCATTTGAGAAAATTAATTATTTCATTATTAAAATTAATTAGCTATAATTTTTCATAAGAAGACCCAAAGGATGTTAGAATAAGGGGAAATAATATAAATTAGAAAGTATAATACGGTTAAAATCTGCCCATAAAAAAATGGTGTGACTAGTCGCACAAAACACATCTTTCTCTTACCTTCGGTAATCGAAAGTTGTGTTCTGTGCTCATCACACCAGATTTTTTTGTGTCGACATGTATTTATTTTCCGTCAGTACGGTACATTTGAATTCAAGAATTAAAATTTTTTTTTTTTTTTTTTATAAAAAAACACACTTTTCTCATTCACACTCACACTCACACACACATTCACACAGTCTTTTCGGCAACTCAGGCCATATAAGACTTTTTACGATATCCGTTATTGTTAAATATACATATATGGGGTCCAGGCATTCTTATTTAAGCCATTTGGTATCCAATTGGCTTAAATAAAATCATCGGACTGCCTGGGGTCCGAACCCGCGACGTTTGGTATACGAGGTTAGCACGCTAACCTCTACGCCATGCCCCGAGGGCGAATTAAAATTTATAAATATGGAAAAATATTTATATTTTGTTGCCATGGCAACCATTTCTCCTCCTTTCCTTTAAAGCATAAGAGTAAAGTGGTCTTCAGAAGATTTCAATCACAAAATGAGAATATACATTTTAAAGAGAATCTAAAAAATAATTGATTTTTGAATTTTAATCAAAATCGTTGCGGCGAATTTTGAGAAAATCGAAAAAAACTGAAAAAGTACATCAGTAAAGTACTAGTACTTTTTGGCCGATTTTGATTACAAGCTTATTTTCACGGTCCCGGGGGGTGTTTAACTTAAATATAAAATTTCAACCTCGTAGCTCAATTCCTTCATGCTTAAAATTGAACACAGACACACAGACAGAGCATGTCGCGAAAACCTCTTTTTTGGATTCAGGGGACCTCAAATCGTGAAGATCCATCAAAATCTCGACATCGAATTTTTGACATATCTCTATATATTAACATATATATAGAGGTAAGAGAAAGTAAAAATGGCTGCCCCGTGGTCCAATTAAATGGAATCGATTCTATTCAATGCTATATGGCCGCATATAACAATGTATTTGTTGGGGTGCCTCTCGATAATGGCCAATTATTCAAATAAATTTACCGGCGTGCGGGATTATATAAAGAATGAAAATTATTCACTTCTAGGAAATGAAAACAGTCTAGTGAGTGCACAGCTAGAGAGTGGACGTACGTGACCGGAGCTCTTCTTATCCTGAACAGATAAGCTTGCTTTGCACCTGCTTTTTTATTTTTCCCTTTGTTTTTATCATTGATAAACTGTTCGCATCCTTTTATTTATCATTTTTTATATAATTGATTTTCATTTGCTTTATTATATTAATAGCTATTTAATATAATTTGTAAGGCTTTCGCCGAGACGGCGAAGCCTTCGAAGAGATGGCGGAGGGCCGAAGGGGCTCGGGCCCCCCGCGGCCCCCTGACAAGCAAATAGCTGGCAGTATTGCTAGAAGCGCCTTCTCGATGGCCGACAACGGGCCTTATTTCGTTTTTGTTGAGAAAAAGCAAAAAGTGCGTTTTTACATTAACAAGGATCAAGAAGAGAAATTAATAAATGAGGACTCTACTAATATTTCCCAATTTGAAAATGTGGAGACAAAAACTATTAATAAACCGTTACACCCTATGTTGTTTGGAAAATTTTTATTCCAGCAGATGCCAAATTATAGGCATTCTGTCTTAGGAATAACACGGTTAAATAAAATAAAAATTCGAGTTCAATTTCAATCTGCATCTGATGCGAACAATTTTATCAGTGATCCTATTCTTATAAATAATAGTTTTGAGGCATATATTCCTCCATTTCTCACATGCAAAACTGGATTGATTCGGGGATTTTCATTAGACCTGGACATCAATGATCTCTTAGATCCCGATTTCTGTGTCTCTTCGTACAAAATAATAAAAGTTGAGAGAATGAATAGATTAGTCAAGCCGGTAAATCAACCACAGTATTGGACCCCTTCAGGGACAGTTAAGGTAACTTTCCAGTCCCAGATGCTGCCTCCTTATATAGTAGTTCACTCTGTTCGAAGCGAGGTTTCTCCATTCATTCCTAAACCAACTTATTGTTATAACTGCAATCGGTATGGTCACAGAGCTTCTGGATGCAGGAGTTCTACACGCTGTTCCGCTTGCGGTGAGGGGCATGAAATTAAACAATGCCAAAAGGAAGATCCTCCTGAATGCCTACATTGTAAAAAAGGGCATCTCTCAACGAACTTTATGGAATGTAGCGAATATAAGGATCAACAAAAAATACTGGAGCATATGACATTGAGGGGATATTCATTTAGGGAAGCTTTAACTGTGGTTAAATATAAACCCTTTTCGGATGTTCTTTCTTACGTCCCTCATGCTCCACTGGTGTTTGATCAGGTCAATTTTCCACCGGTAATTCCTCCTAGCAGAGACACTTTTTCTCAGAAGAGATCCTGTGATAACGAGAAAGAGGATAGATCTACCCAAAAGAAACATTATAAAATTAAATGCAGGAGAGAGGAAAGACCTCCTCGGGTTCAGCCATCTCCTCATTTTTCTCTTCCTTGTTCGCAAATTACGTTAGGGGGATCTCCCATGCCTGCTAACCCACATAGGCCTAATGAAGCTATCAAGCTTCAGACTATATTGGAAAAAAATCCTGCAATGGATGTCTCTTTTCTTGGTTGTGCTGATGATACAAATAACCACTGCGAATCTCAGCAAGTTGTTACAAATGACATCAGTGTCCATATTACATAGTATGTAAAGTTAGTCCTTTATGATCTTACTTTTATATATCGTAATTATTTTAGTGTACAAAGTCGTAAAATATCGTTGTACTTCTTGTATTTTTTGGTTACTCTTAGTTTACGTTTTATTATTTGTTTATTGAGATAAATGGCGAACAGAAGTCATGCTAATTTGCCCTTGAAAATTTTTCAATGGAATGCTCGCTCTGCTGCGGCAAACTCTGCAGCTTTGAATCAATTTTTGGAGTCTTCTGGTGTTGGTTTGGGATGCATTTCCGAAACATGGTTTCATCCTGAAAGATTATACAAGTTTCCTAATTTTAACTTAATTAGACAGGACAGAGAAGATGGAAGAGGAGGTTCGGCCATTCTCGTGAGAAAACCATTCCGCTTCAAGCGGATCCCGATCGATCCTATTCCGGGATGTGACATCTGTGCGGCAGAAATTTTCGTCCAGGATATAAAGATAACGTTTGTAGCTGTTTATAGCCCACCGAATAATTTTATTCCGCAAGTTTACCTAGCAAGGCTATTTTCGTTAGCTAGCCATGATTTTATAATATGTGGAGATTTTAATGGCCATCACTCCAGTTGGGGAAATCCTTTTAATGACACAATTGGAAACTCAATTCTCAATACAATCGAGGACCACAATCTCGTCATTTTGAATGACGGTCGGCCGACGAGAGTAAATTATCCGTCACAAAGGCCAACTGCCGTAGATATCTCCATTGTGTCTCCTGACATTGCACCCTTAATTAATTGGAATATATTAGAGGAAACTCTAGGCAGTGATCATTTTGTAATCCTCTTAGAATGTAATGTGCCCTATAGAGAAATTTTGTTCAAAAACCACAGGAATTGGAATATTAAAAAGGCGAATTGGGATTCTTATAGATCTAGGATAAATCAGGAGATAAGCGAGATTCCAACGAGTATAGTCTCATACGAGAGATTGATAGGTGCAATAAATAAAGCTGCGTATGACTCAATCCCTTTGGCTCCTGCATTTATCAAGTTTCACACGCCTCCCAATCCCTGGTGGAATGATAGATGTAGCTATGTAATTCAAGAAAGAAAATCGGCTCTCAAAAAATATAGGTCCCACACTACATTTGATAATTTTATTAACTACCAGAAAGTTAATGCCCAAACTAAAAGATTTTTAAAAGCTGAGAAGAAAGCCAGTTGGATTCGCTTCTGTAGCAACCTTAACAGAAATGTTCCGTTATCAGATGTCTGGCGTACTTATAGAAGGTTCAAAAATGTCGGTAATTACTCTCGTCCCGATCCCAGCAATCCTTCAGTCAATTGGATAGAAGACTTCTTGGATAAGATAGCCCCTCCTTTTGTACCTTCTCAACCTCATATAATTCTAGAGAATGATGTACCGAATCCGAATCATCATATTTCAGAAGAAATCTCTTTGGAAGAGTTAGTTTATTGTATTAGAAGGAACTCTAATAGTGCGCCCGGCAAGGACAACATTCTATACCCAATGATTTCCAATCTTCCCCAGAATGCCATTCAATATATGCTAGACGTTTTCAACGATATATTAAGGACTGGCACAATTCCTTCTGAATGGCAAGAAGTAGTAGTGGTTCCTATTCTTAAGCCCAATAGGGATCCCGCGGACTCTGCTTCATACCGGCCGATTTCACTTTTATCTTGCATCTGTAAAACTTTTGAAAGAATTATGAAACATCGACTGGAATGGTGGTTGGAGTCTAATAATATCCTCCCCTCCCACCAGTTCGGCTTTCGAAAAAATAGATGTACAATGGATAGCTTGGCTATGTTATCAAGCGATATCAACCGTTCTTTCGCTGAGAAACAAATGACATTTGCTTTTATGGCAGATATTGCGAATGCCTATGACAATATGGATCTTGCGCTACTTAAACAAATTTTGATAAGCCTACGTATCCCGTGTAGAGTGGTACGAGTAATTATCTCTGTTTTTCACGAGAGGAAAGTTTATGTGAGGTACAAGGGTGAGCTTAAGGGCCCCAGGATAGTTTCCAAAGGGGTATGCCAAGGAGCAATTCTGGCTCCTTTGTTGTATTCCATTTATACATCGGATTTAGCTTCCAGTATGATTTTTCCTAAGATCACCACTATTATGTTTGCAGATGATGTTTGTTTTTATTCGAGAGTTCCGAATGATCAGGAAGGGTTGGCAAATCTTAAGGAGGCAGTGGCCAGATTTTTAGAATGGCTGAATGATAAAGGTTTTGAAATTTCGACATCTAAATCAACGCTGACTATCTTTTCACGGAAGCATAGGGACCCTTTCATCCAGAATCTAAATGTTGGTGGTCTTACGTTCCCCGTTCGAAATCAAGTCAAATTTCTAGGGGTTGTACTTGATAGAAAATTGAATTGGGCAGCTCATGTGAATTCTGTAGTTTTAAAATGCGAGAAGGGCATCAATTTATTAAGGATGTTCACTAGAACTTGGTGGGGCGCAGACCCCAAGATTCTTAAAATATTATATCAGGCCATTATTAGATCTCATTTAGACTATGCCTGTTTCATATATGGGGGTATAAATAAAAGACTTACGGATAAAATAAGTTCCGTTCAGTACAAAGCTCTGAGGTTGATTACGGGTGCAATGAGGTCAACACCAACCAATGCTTTGCAGGTCGAAACCAACGAAATGCCATGGCGTTTAAGAACTCTCCTATTGGGGGCCAGATTTTTAATTAGAAGAGCTTGTATTAAGGATTTCCCAGTCTTCTGTAGGCTGAGGAAGCTTCAGGACACAATGGCTTTCCCATTCTGGAGCTCAACAAAGCCAGTCCCCCCACTAATAAGTGCCCTAAATATCTGTGACCCATTTATGGATTTAGTTGAAACAAAAACAGTTCCTTTCATGTATTCTTTCGATAAAAATATTAAATTATTTTCTCCCAGTATTGATACCTCTATGAAGATTCCTGAACTTTTATGGAATTCCCCGTGTGCTGATATAATTGTTAGGGTCCATATAGAATCAATTAATCCTGGGAGTCACATTATTTATACAGATGGATCCAAATGTTCCAGCGAGGATTTTGTTGGAGCGGCATTCTATGACCCTCAGGACAGCTTTATAAAGAAGTTCACGCTGCCCGCTCTGACTTCCATATATTCAGCGGAGGCAACTGCAGTTCTTGAAGCCATCAAGTACGCGAATTCAAAGAATAAGGAGTCCTTCTCTATTGTAACTGACTCATTGAGTCTCCTGAATGCGTTGAAAAATAGTCAGGCCGTTACTTCGGAACTTATTTTGGTCATTAAGAAAGAACTTTATCGCTGCTATAGAATGGGCAAATCTATAAAGTTCGTTTGGGTGAGAGGTCACATTGGCTGCTTCGGCAATGAGACCGCGGACAAGGCGGCTAAGGACGCCGTACAATGTCTTCACCTAACCCACACCTCTGTTTCTCCAAATGATATTGTATCAAAATTAAAGGAAGTAATTATGGCAAAATGGCAGGAGGACTGGGACAGATCGTCGCTCACAAGAGGGTATAAATATTATCAGATTAATCCTAGAGTGGGCTCTCCACCTTGGTACCACAAGATCAATGGTGGTAGAGCCTTCTACACCTCAATCACAAGGATGAGGCTCGGCCATGGACGATATCCGGCCCACCTAAAAAGGATTGGCATTAGAGATTCAGATGGGTGTGATTGCGATGAAAGTATAGTTGCAGATTTAAACCACCTTCTATTTGCATGCCCTAGATTGAAACGAGAGGATTTCGAAGAATGGCTCAGTAGGAAGAGGATCCCAAGACCAACAAATATTTCTGTGCTCCTTCATAAGCTGGAAAAGGACATTTATTTTAATATCTACACATTTTTCTGTGAAAATAATATTCATATCTAAATTCTTTTTTTTTTTTTTTTTTTTTTTTTTTTTTATAGTATAGACTAAATATGTAGTGAGTTTCAATAATTTCCGATGCATTTGTATAGTGTGTATAATTGGTGGCCAAAATGGTGATCTGCCGAAGGCCAATTTTCTTTACTAACTAACTAACTAACTAACTAGGAAATGAAAAATAAAAAATAAAAGTACGTCCAAAATATAATGAGAAATTCCTCTTGACAACGCATAACTCAATTTTAATATTAAACAAATATTTAATGAATAAATTTGCATTATGGGAAAAAAATTTAATTTCATTTCCTAGTTAGTTAGTTAGTTAGTTAGTTAGAAAATTGGCCTTCGGCAGATTTCATTTACCAATTATTTACTATAATAATTGGAAATTATTGAAACTCACTACATATTTAGTCACTACTATAAAAAAAAAAAAAAAAAAAAAAAGAATTTAGATGTAAGTATTATTTTCACAGAAAAATGTGTAGATATTAAAATAAATGTCCTTTTCCAGCTTATGAAGGAGCACAGAAATATTTGTTGGTCTTGGGATTTTCTTCCTGCTGAGCCATTCTTCGAAATTTATATGTGAGGCATGCAAATAGAAGGTGGTTTAAATCTGCAACTATACTTTCATCGCAATCACACCCATCTGAAAATCTAATGATAATCCCCCCCAGGTGGGCCGGATATCGTCCATTGGCCGAGCCTCATCCTTGTGATTGAGGTGTTTTCCGTTTCCTGGTCTTGTGGTACCAAGGTGAAGAGCCCACTCTAGGATTAATCTGATAATATTTATACCCTCTTGTGAGGGCGATCTGTCCCAGTCCTCCTGCCATTTTGCCATAATTGCTTCCTTTAATTTTGACCACAGTATCACGGAGAAACAGGATGTGTGGGTTAGGTGAAGACCATTGTACAGCACTCATAACCGCCTTGTCCAGAGTCTCATTGCCGAAGCAGCCAATGTGACCTCTTCCCAAACGAACAAAATAGATTTGCCCATTCTATAGCAGCGATAAAAAAAAAAAAAAATGACTAAAATAAGTTAAGAAGCTTAACAGCCTGACTATTTTCAACGCATTCAGGAGACTCAATGAGTCAGTTACAATTAAGAAGGACTCCTTATTCTTTGAATTCGCGTACTTGATGGCTTCAAAAATCAGTTGCCTCCGCTGAATATACTTGCCCCCAGAGTGACGGGCAGCGTGAACTTCTTTTTAAAGCATCACGAAAGTCATAGAATGCCGCTCCAACAAAATCCTCAGCTGCCACAAATGAATTCATCTGTATAAATACACCCCCCCCCCCGTCTAATTGATTCTATATGGACCCTAACAATTATATCCCCCTTTTGAGAATTCCATAAAAATTTAACCATCCCAATACTGGGAGAAAATAATTTAATATAAAATTCAAAATTACATGGAAGGAACTGTTTTTGTTTCAATAAATCCATAAATGGGTCACAGATGGCTAAGGTGCTTATTAGTGGGGGACATGAAGCATTTGCCATCCAAAGCCATATGTCCTGAAAAGTTCCCTCAGCCTACAGAAGACTGGGAAATCCATTTAATACAAGCTCTTCTGAGTAAAAATCTTTTAGGAGTGCCTAAACGCCATGGCATTTCCCGTTGGTTTCGACCCTTTAAAAGCATTGTGTTGACCTCATTGCCCACGTAATCCCACTCAGAGCTTGTGTACTGAACGGAACAGTTTTATCCGTGAAGTCTTTTATTTACCCCCCCTATATGAAAGCATAATCTAAATGAGATTAAGTAAAAAAATGATAAAATATTTAAAATCTTGTGAGAATGCCCACCAAGTTCTAGTGAACATCCTTAATAAATTGATGCCCTTCTCGCATTTAAAACTAAGAATTCGTAAGGCTGCCCAATTCAATTTTCTATCAAGTACCGCCCCTAGAAATTTGACTTTCCGAACGGGGAACGTAAGACCACCAACATTTAGATTCTGGATGAAAGGGTCCCTATGCTTCCGTGAAAAGATGAATCAGCGTTGATTTAGATGTCGAAATTTCAAAACCTTTATCATTCAGCCATTCTAAAAATCTGGCCACTGCCTCAAGATTCTGATCATTCGGAACTCTCGAATAAAAACAAACATCATCTGCAAACAATAGTGGTGATCTTAGAAGATGGAAGCTAAATCCCACGATGTATAAATGGAATACAACAAGGAGCCCCAGAATTGCTTAGCACCCCTTTGGAAACTATCCTGAAGCCCTTAGCATCACCCTTGTACCTCACATAAACTTTCCTCTCGTGAAAAACAGAGATAATTACCACTCTACGGTGTCATTATCTTGGTCCTGTTCAATATCTGCCATGAAAGATTTGATATCGCTTGATAGCCTTAGCCAAGCTATCAACGGTACATCTATTTTTCAACCGAACTGGTGGGAGGGGAGGATATTGATGGGCCTCCAACCACCATTTCAGTCGATGTTTCTTTCTTTCAAAAGTTTTACAGATGCAAGATAAAGTGAAATCGGCCAGTATGAAGCAGTCCGCAGGATACCTATGAGCTTAAGGAGCTGGAACCACTACTACTTTCCACCATTCAGAAGGAATTGTGCCCAGTCCTTAGTATATCGTTGAAAACGTCTAGCATATATTGAATGGCATTCTGGGGGAGAGATTGGAAATCATTGGGTATAGAATGTTGTCCTTGCCGGGCGCACTATTAGAGTTCCTTCTAATACAATAAACTAACTCTTCCAAAGAGATTTTTTCAGAAATATGATGATTCGGATTTGGTACATCATTCTCTAGAATATATGAGGTTGAGAAAGGTACAAAAGGAGGGGCAATGCTTATCCAAGAAGTCTTCTATCCAATTGACTGAAGGATTCCTGGGATCGGGACGAGAGTAATTACCGACATTTTTGAACCTTCTATAAGTACGCCAGACATCTGATAACGGAACATTTCTGTTAAGGTTGCTACGGAAGCGAATCCAACTGGCTTTCTTCTCAGCTTTTAAAAATCTTTTAGTTTGGGCATTAACTTTCTGGTAGTTAATAAAATTATCAAATGTAGTGTGGGACCTATATTTTTTGAGAGCCGATTTTCTTTCTTGAATTACATAGCTACATCTATCATTCCACCAGGGATTGGGAGGCGTGTGAAACTTGATAAATGCAGGAGCCAAAGGGATTGAGTCATACGCAGCTTTATTTATTGCACCTATCAATCTCTCGTATGAGACTATACTCTGGAATCTCGCTTACTCCTGATTTATCCTAGATCTATAAGAATCCCAATTCGCCTTTTTAATATTCCAATTCCTGTGGTTTTTGAACAAAATTTCTCTATAGGGCACATTACATTCTAAGAGGATTACAAAATGATCACTGCCTAGAGTTTCCTCTAATATATTCCAATTAATTAAGGGTGCAATGTCAGGAGACACAATGGAGATATCTACGGCAGTTGGCCTTTGTGACGGATAATTTACTCTCGTCGGCCGACCGTCATTCAAAATGACGAGATTGTGGTCCTCGATTGTATTGAGAATTGAGTTTCCAATTGTGTCATTAAAAGGATTTCCCCAACTGAAGTGATGGCCATTAAAATCTCCACATATTATAAAATCATGGCTAGCTAACGAAAATAGCCTTGCTAGGTAAACTTGCGGAATAAAATTATTCGGTGGGCTATAAACAGCTACAAACGTTATCTTTATATCCTGGACGAAAATTTCTGCCGCACAGATGTCACATCCCGGAATAGGATTGATCGGGATCCGCTTGAAGCGGAATGGTTTTCTCACGAGAATGGCCGAACCTCCTCTTCCATCTTCTCTGTCCTGTCTAATTAAGTTAAAATTAGGAAACTTGTATAATCTTTCAGGATGAAACCATGTTTCGGAAATGCATCCCAAACCAACACCAGAAGACTCCAAAAATTGATTCAAAGCTGCAGAGTTTGCCGCAGCTGAGCGAGCATTCCATTGAAAAATTTTCAAGGGCAAATTAGCATGACTTATGTTCGCCATTTATCTCAATAAACAAATAATAAAACGTAAACTAAGAGTAACCAAAAAATACAAGAAGTACAACGATATTTCACGACTTTGTACACTAAAATAATTACGATATATAAAAGTAAGATCATAAAGGACTAACTTTACATACTATGTAATATGGACATTGATGTCATTTGTAACAACTTGCTGAGATTCGCAGTGGTTATTTGTATCATCAGCACAACCAAGAAAAGAGACATCCATTGCAGGATTTTTTTTCCAATATAGTCTGAAGCTTGATAGCTTCATTAGGCCTATGTGGGTTAGCAGGCATGGGAGATCCCCCTAACGTAATTTGCGAACAAGGAAGAGAAAAATGAGGAGATGGCTGAACCCGAGGAGGTCTTTCCTCTCTCCTGCATTTAATTTTATAATGTTTCTTTTGGGTAGATCTATCCTCTTTCTCGTTATCACAGGATCTCTTCTGAGAAAAAGTGTCTCTGCTAGGAGGAATTACCGGTGGAAAATTGACCTGATCAAACACCAGTGGAGCATGAGGGACGTAAGAAAGAACATCCGAAAAGGGTTTATATTTAACCACAGTTAAAGCTTCCCTAAATGAATATCCCCTCAATGTCATATGCTCCAGTATTTTTTGTTGATCCTTATATTCGCTACATTCCATAAAGTTCGTTGAGAGATGCCCTTTTTTACAATGTAGGCATTCAGGAGGATCTTCCTTTTGGCATTGATTAATTTCATGCCCCTCACCGCAAGCGGAACAGCGTGTAGAACTCCTGCATCCAGAAGCTCTGTGACCATACCGATTGCAGTTATAACAATAAGTTGGTTTAGGAATGAATGGAGAAACCTCGCTTCGAACAGAGTGAACTACTATATAAGGAGGCAGCATCTGGGACTGGAAAGTTACCTTAACTGTCCCTGAAGGGGTCCAATACTGTGGTTGATTTACCGGCTTGACTAATCTATTCATTCTCTCAACTTTTATTATTTTGTACGAAGAGACACAGAAATCGGGATCTAAGAGATCATTGATGTCCAGGTCTAATGAAAATCCCCGAATCAATCCAGTTTTGCATGTGAGAAATGGAGGAATATATGCCTCAAAATTATTATTTATAAGAATAGGATCACTGATAAAATTGTTCGCATCAGATGCAGATTGAAATTGAACTCGAATTTTTATTTTATTTAACCGTGTTATTCCTAAGACAGAATGCCTATAATTTGGCATCTGCTGGAATAAAAATTTTCCAAACAACATAGGGTGTAACGGTTTATTAATAGTTTTTGTCTCCACATTTTCAAATTGGGAAATATTAGTAGAGTCCTCATTTATTAATTTCTCTTCTTGATCCTTGTTAATGTAAAAACGCACTTTTTGCTTTTTCTCAACAAAAACGAAATAAGGCCCGTTGTCGGCCATCGAGAAGGCGCTTCTAGCAATACTGCCAGCTATTTGCTTGTCAGGGGGCCGCGGGGGGCCCGAGCCCCTTCGGCCCTCCGCCATCTCTTCGAAGGCTTCGCCGTCTCGGCGAAAGCCTTACAAATTATATTAAATAGCTATTAATATAATAAAGCAAATGAAAATCAATTATATAAAAAATGATAAATAAAAGGATGCGAACAGTTTATCAATGATAAAAACAAAGGGAAAAATAAAAAAGCAGGTGCAAAGCAAGCTTATCTGTTCAGGATAAGAAGAGCTCCGGTCACGTACGTCCACTCTCTAGCTGTGCACTCACTAGA
>JAKCPI010000735.1:0-40761 GCA_023213315.1 Euborellia annulipes
TGGAGTCAGATAACGTACGCTCCCTATTCCCTCTCCACTATCGGAAGCCAATTCTATAGTTCACCCAAGTTCACCCATTTTTTTAAACGGAAAATAGTGAGTGGAATAATAAAATTAATTAATGTGAATATTTAAAAAAATTTGAAATGATTAAAAGAAATAAATTGTTACAAACTTTTTTATTTTGCAATTATATTAATGAATCATTAAAAAGAGAGGAAATTTTAAAAATTTTAATTTTCTTCTAAACCTTTTTTTTAACTTCTATCTTCGGTGCTCATAAAATTATGAAGCCTGTATATTTATTTTTTAATTCGAGATCGTGGCTTTTTTTTCAAATAATGAAAATATAATAATGCATCTGCGCACTTACCGTCAGAGAGGCATAAACATCTCCATGGCGCCCGCTTTAATCGCCTTTAGCCTTTTTGTATCGAGAATTTTGTATTTTTTTTCTTTTTTTTTTTGAAGAATCAAAATAAACGGAAAATTTTACCTGAAAAATAAACGGGAAGGAAAAAAAAATAAAGGATTTTATTGAATACATTTTTGTAAACATTTTATTTGTAAAACATCTTGCTAATTTTATAGAATCATTAATAAATTTTTATTTTATTTTTTTTCTGGTATTTTTTTTATATATAAAACGAGAATGATTTTTTTTTTATTAATTGTCCTTTGGTGTAATTTCTTCCATCATATTTATTTATTTTTTTTTTTATTAATATATATTATCACTGATCAATATCTTCGGCAGAGTTTAGATATTACTTTTTTTTTTTAATATATTAACAATGCATGATTATTGTACATTTTGTTTGTGTATATATATATATTATACATACAAATATATATATATATACAATAATAGTCTTAATTATATCATATTAATTAACAATGTTCACAAAAATAATGAAAAATACAGATATGTTACAAATAAATCGTCTCCATTTTTTGAAAAATCGTTTTGTATTTTATTTTATTTTTTTTTTTTTTTGTATTTTATTTTATTTTATATATATCTAAGATAAAGAGCGCTTCGAAGCAACATACTAAATGATTTGTTTGTTTTGTATGCGGTGGAAAATGGGAAAAAGATGTATTCTTGTTTGTATTACAAAGCGTAGTACAAATGACAAATATCACTTATGTCATTTCTCGATTTTTCGTCTTTATCGTCAAATGCTCTAGGATTTAAATTAATTCTAAGTGTCTACTTGTTTTTTTTGTATTCAATTTAGGCCTATTTTTTGTATTTTTTTTCGTTTTTTTTTTTTTGTGTTTTTATTTTAATATTAAAAAAAAAAAATTGGCAAATGCTTGCCGACCAAGCAAGAGTGACACACGTGGAAGTAAGGGGTGTTGCCGACCCCAAATCGAACAAATTAAAGCGATTCTTTGTCTTCTTATTTGTATAATTATTTTTTTTTAAATATTTAATTGAAATATTACAAAAGTAGAATTGTCAGCCAAAAGGATAAAAAACAAACTTTTATTTATTAATGACGTTTAGAGCACAGATCGTCCTAAATCATAAGTTCTCAACATGGGCGATAACGACCCCTTGTGGGCGTTTGAGACTTTCATTGGCGTAGCGAAGGATGGGGGGGACAAGGGGGGTCATCATGCCCGGGCGCTAGTCACAAAGGTGCGCTAAATGGTCCGCAAAACAAAAAATTGCTGGATAATTTTGTCTCAAATTTAAAGCCTAGCTTGAGCCTTTGACTTTATTTATTTATTAATTTGCGAGTATTGATATATCGTACATATGATATTATATGTTTTCGAATGGGGGGGGGGGCGCTAAAAAGGTATTGTGCCCCGGGCGCGAGTTAAGCTCGCTACGCCACTGGACCAAAGGCTCCTAAAGGAATCTCTCAAACATCAGAGTTCATTAAAAAAAAATCAAACCTCTCCTAGAAATGGGCATTCGAAACGCCAACAATAAATGGATGATGTTATGCATAAAGGAACCAAGCGCCATTATGATCTGTGAACTTTTTTTCTATAAAACAAGAAAAAAGTCATTGCCATTGGGTTTATTTACAATTGTGCAAATGAAATGCCCTTATCTCAGATTTTTTTTTTTGGAATGGGTGCATAAAGTCCGGAGACCTATAATGACCAGTGGTCACATGCAGCCAGGAAGAAAATAAAAACAAAAGGAGAAGTGTAAAAGAGGAACTCAACTGCGGGAACTGCGAAGATGTCTGTTGAGATTAGACTTGAAAGTCTGAAGTTTGATGGCGCTTGGTTCCTTCGTGCATAACATCGTCCATATATGAAAATGTTTTTTCTCCCTTTGTCTACCAAAGTGATTTATTAAATAAAATAAGAAATAATTATAAAGTTATTGGCAAAAAACGGCACCACAGCCCGACTTTGATGCGCATGCGCATTGCGAGTCTCACTCTTGCTTGACCATCAAAAATCATCTTTTTTTTTGAGTAGGCCTATTTTTTTTTATTCATTCATCTAATTTTGTGTTCCTCGGCGCTCAGCTGAGCCAAAAAAGGCTTTTTTTTATTTATTTAATTTTTAAGGATTGTCTCAAGCAATGTTATTTATTATTAGGCAAATATTTGTTGAATCCAAATAATTCAAGCGCATCTCGAAAATATTTTTTTTTTTTTCTAATTATTTAGCAAATTATTTTTTTTTATTTTGGATCAACAAATATATTGTGTATTTGTTTGTGTGTCTGTATGTGTTTGTGTTGTTGTTGTTTTGTTTGTTTATTAGAGCGATGTATTAAACTTATTTTGGGAAATAAAAAGTTAAATACACCGCCCCAGCCAAGCTAAGCGCCTTTCTATTTATTTATTATTCATCTACATTTTCTTTCATTTAACATTTTTTTTTTGATTGTAGACCGCACAAAATTCATTATCTCGATTTATTTCAAAGAAAAAAAAAACCCTAAGAGAGAAAGAGAGAGAGAAAGGCAGCCAGCGATGGTCATTTTTGTAAAATTAAAAGTTTTTTTACATTTTTTTTTTTTTTTTTTCAATTTTATCTAACAATATATTTTTTTTATTAATAATAAAAAAAAATCTTATAATAATTATAAAGTCATTTTTTTTCCTCAATATTTCAAATTTATTGGATCGAATTAAATAAATTTTATTCCAACTGGAAGACAATTAAATTATTAAATTAAATGCGAAACAATTCTTTACTTTTGTTGTAGTAATATTATTGTTAGATGCTTTCTAAATTTACAACACAATTTTTAACAAAAATTGCTATACAATGTATGTAAAATTAAAATTCATACACTAATTTTCGAAGAAAGTTGTAGGTAATTTAAAAATTTTTTTTTTTGTTGTAAAAAATATTTAAACGCGTAAATCAGTGGTTTCCAAACTTTATGTTACCACGCCTCCCTTAAAAATAATTAATCTTATGACGCCTCCCCCCCCCCATTTTATAAAACAATACAAAAACAAAAGTTTTTAATGCTAAAAAATATAAATTTATATAAAAATATTTTTTTTATTTATTCTTATTTATATTAAAACTAGCAATCATTTGGAAAATTGGTCCTGGGGACCAATATACGCGCCTCCCCTTATACTAGTCCGCGCCTCAGTTTGGAAAACGCTGATATAAGGGTATTTTATGGCTGGTGGAATTTGTATCAGTAATGAAAGTTAGAAGAAAACGCAACCAGAATTTTTTTTTTTTTAATATATTTTAACAGGTTACGTTTAGGCATTGGTCAAAGCCGAAATGTCAGCTGATAAAATATATTTTTAAAGAAAAAATTCTGGTTTCGTTTTTTATAATTTTCATTCCTGAAGAAAAATATTTTTCGCAAATCTTATTTTCACGCCCTAGGGGGCTGCCTAACTTAAATATAAAATTTCAACTTCTTAGCTCAATTCCTTCATGCTTTAAATTGAACCAAAACAGACACACAGATAGACCATGTCGAGAAAACCACTTTTTTTGATTCAGGGACCTCAAAACGTTATCCATCAAAGTCTCGATATCGAATTTTTGACATGAATCCAATACTTTTTCTCTATATATACATGTATATGTATATTAACATATACATATAGGTAAAAGAAAGTAAAAATTCAAATCCGAATTGAGATTAGTTCTATATACAAAAAGATGTGGTAACTCACCCCAGTAAAATTCTAAGTGGACTAATCATATCTTACTTTTCTACCTAATGAAAAAAATCCCTACAAAATTCTGCAAGGGATTCGATGGGTTAAGGTACCCAGTGTTATTATTATCTGTTTATGAGAGTTTCGAAATCTTCAAAAATTAATTCGGCCCCAGTAATAATAAATTTTAGAATGACATTAAAATGTTTCTACCCCTATGCTCCTATGCTATTTGCTAAATATTGAATATAAATTTCAACTCAAACGGAATGCACTTATTTTTTAGTAAAAGTATTGCAAAACATTAATATCTTTATGCATTATAGGGGATGGGGCATTAACCCCCCTGGTTAATGCCTTCATATCTCCCCCTCCCCTTCAAGGAAATGCGAGCCTTCACCGCGAATTACTCTCAAAATAATTTGAATACATTTATAAATAATTATTTTAATTTTAATTTTATTTTGAAATTATTTTATTTTAATTTTCAACCCTTAATCCACCCCTGTGTAAAAGTATATTAAGGAAATTTGATTAACAAAATATAGGCCACATAGAAAGAATATAATGGTAAATAATGATCATTTAAGAAAAGATTTTAAAAAATGCCCTCAGGCTTTGTGTAGATGGTAGCGTGCCTACCTTCTATACCGAACGTCGCGGGTTCGGACCCCTGGCAGTTCGAAATGGATCCAAATTTAAATAGAAATGCCTGGACCCCCAATATAATAATAATAATAATAATAATATTTATTTATGTCCTCCAAAATACATTTTTAACATTTATACATAATTTATATATATTTATTTTTTCTTGCATTTCACAAATATTTAGCTTATAAGAGTTGGAGGTACAAAGGTCCTTTGAAGCAGTTTTCCATATTTCGGAAACTGATGAGGCCTCAATTTGAATAGTAATTTATTCATATATAAAAAGGGAAGGGAGGGGGTATGGAAGGGAATATAAAAATAAATTATTGAGCTGCCCATGACTTGCTGAGGAGATATGCCTTGTAATTTTTTTTGAAGACATTGTAGGAGACGGTCAAATCAAAATCTGCCAAAGAGTTCAGACACTTGGCGCGCTATAAGAGAAGGAACCCTTAAATTATTCACCCCGGTGTTTCGGTATCGATATAGTGTTCCTTCTCCTTAAGTTAAGATGATGCACATCAGTGCGATACTCCAACCTGGCAAGAAGATAAGGAGGTGTCCCAAACTTGACAATCTTAAGGCACAAACAGGCGAGGTGATGTTGCCTTCTACCGACCATATCCAACCAACCAGCATCCCGGAGCTTATGCGAGACATGCGATCCCCAATCCAGTCCATAAATGAAGCGGAGGCACGAGTTCTGCACCTTCTGAATTCTCCGCCTCTCCCCACCATTCAGACATGGACCATATACCACGTCGCAATGATTAAAATGCGAGAGGACAAGAGACTCGCATAATGTTCTCTTTGTTTTCACACCCAAATAGCGCCTATGAGAAAAAATCATTTTTAGTGAGGCATAAGCTCTACGACTTAATTCAGTAATATTTTCTTTAAATTTCAAATTTGAGTCAATTATGACCCCGAGGCTCCTGCATTTCTCCGAGATTTCAATTGGGGTTCCACCTATGTTTATATTAAAATTATCTAATATAAATTCATTCTTCCTTCCCCCAAATAAAACGGAATAACATTTTTTTTGGATTTATCTGAAGGTGATGAAGCAAGGAAGTATCGTATATATTTTTTAGATCCTTATTTATCAATATATGTATATTATTAATTAATAACGGTTATTGTATGAAGTCTTATATGGCCTGAGTTGCCGTAAAGACTGTGAATGTGTGTGTGTGTGTGAATGAGAAAAAAAGTGTGTTAAAAAAAAAAGATAAAAATAAAAAACTAATTTTTTTTTTTCAATGACACCTACACTCCCCCTCCCCCCTCCCCCTTTCAACAACTTATATTCTCCCTCTATCCTTAGTGAAATACAAAATATTTAATTTCATATTCAAAAGAATCGTTTTTCGCAGTCAAATCATTTGTTTCTATCATTTTTTTTCAACGATAAAATGCATAATAATTACCTTTAATAAGACTCTCAAGAGGGTGTGCTGGTTGACGGCGAGGTCAGGGTGGGTTGCACTATATTAATTATTCACTTTGATTCACTTAAAACACAAATGAAAAAGACACGAGGTCGGCGCCTGCCTGCTCGGCCACGCGCTCGACTCGACTGATCGAGAGATTCGTCTCTCTCTTTGTTTTGGAATAAAATAGATGAAAATAACAATTCCCTTTTTATTAAAAGTAAAAAAAATACCTTTTGCTCTAATCTAACTATATTTAGAACTGGAAAAGAATGTCAACAAGTGATTTGGAATATTCCAAGGCCTTTCTTAAATAAATTAAATAATCAACCCTTCATCCCCCCTATTCAAAATAATAATCAACGCTATTTTTTGAATGTTTTCTATTTATTTGGCTTCAATTTAGATAAAAAAAAATTAAAAAAACATTTTTTTCAATTTTTCAACCTCTAATCCAACTTTTTTTTTTTTTAAACACACACTTTATTCCCATTAATTTTTGAAGATTTCGAAACTCTCATAAACAGATTAATTTAGGCCTATATAAAAATATTTTTTTTTAATTTATTCATATTTATTACTTTAATTAAAAACTCCTTCCCAGAATCTTCTAAATTTCATTATTTTATTTATAAAACTAGCAATCATTTGGAAAATTGATCTTGGTGGCCAATATTCGCGCCTCCCCTTAGACTAGTCCGCGCCTCCCTAGGGAGGCGCGCCTCGCAGTTTGGAAAACGCTGGCGTAAATTTATGGATTTAGTAAAGGGGGGGGGGGGGAGACAAATGCATAGTAGTTATCATTTACAAGGGAAATTTGTAAATTTAGTATTTCAAAACAGGGTACACTGTAAAAAAAATTCTTAATTTTAGTGTCTTTTGGAATACTAAATTTACTGTGCGTTTGTATACTAAATTTACAAATTTCTGCGTTCAAATATTTACAAAAAAAAAAACAAACAAAAAAAAAACATTTTCTTCGAAAAATAGAGTATGTATTGTGATTTTACATGAATTGTATTGTAATTTTCGTTAAAAATTGTTTTTTTTTTCGAAAGCAGTTTGGGAATTCTAAAATTACCAGACAAACATGGGCGTAACTAGGGGGTACCGGGGGGTCCTGCCCCCCCCCCCCAGAAAACTCCCTGCACCAAGAATAATTGAGAAAATATGGGGCTTTCCAGGCCCCCCGGAGGATAGCTGGTCCCATGGCCCACCCCAGCCAAATTCTCTAGTTACGCCCATGCAGACAAATTGCACTCTAATTTTCAAATGACTTTCGAAAATTACAATACATTTGTAAATGGTTGTTGCAAAGACTTACTAAATTTAGTGAAAGTAAATTTAGTATGTTTTTGTTTACGTAATTATATAAATTTATATTTTTTGGTATTAAAAATAATATCCCGAGGGCTAATTAGGCTAGAATAAAGACATGCCCCTTGAATTCTGATTCTAAAAAGATATAGTTTAAATTGTTTCATCTGTCAAAGTTCCTCAGCATAAATCTGTTCATATTTCTTTTTCATTTCATAATTATTTTTTTTTGTATTATTTTATAAAATGGTGGGGGGGGGGGAGGCATACGATTAAACACTTTAAAAATATTTTCAAGGGAGGCGTGGTAACATATAAAAAAATTTTATAAAGACTTTTTCCCGATCAAATAACGATCCAATTCCATTTTGCTCAGTAATCAACAAGGAGACTAATCACATTTTTCCGAAGATGAAACAACCAATCTCCCTTAAAAAAAAAAATGACTTTATAATTATCATTAATAAACACAATCAATCACAAATTTTATTATTACAATGAAAAACATGTAAAATATAACATTCAGTTAACTTGCAAAGGTGTTATTTTTATTGCGAAGGGAGAGGGGGTGAACATTTTCTCATTAATTTTAATTTGACTTTAATTCACAACCACTGTTTTGGCGTTTATTTTTTATTGCTTGCTCCGAGACTATTTTTTGTATTTTTGTACATTTTTTTTTTGTTTTATTTATTTATTTTTTTTTGTTTTTTTTAATTCAATAAGTCTCTAAATTATTAAGCACAATCCATCTTTTAAAGCCGATATTTATGTATATATATAATTTTTTTTTTATATATATACACATAGTTTACAAGTAAATACATACGTGTATTTTGTTTTTTTTTTTTAATAATAAATAGTATAACAATTGTCATTTAAAAATATAAAAAATCAATAAGTAACGAGATATTTAAAAAATTCTACAACTAACAATGAATTTGTTTTTTCTATTAACAATGAATCTACATTTAGGCCTATAGAAACATTCTTTTGATATTGTTTTGTCTCGAGATTCGCCTTAACAAATAGAGAGAGAGAGTGGGTGGCGAATTTGTAAATTTTGTGAATAAAATAAATAAAAATAAAGCGTTTTGTTTTTTTCATAGGCGCAATTTTCTATACATTTTCTATTTTTTTTATTATTATAAATGGAAAGAGAAAAAGAGAGAGAGAGAGAGAGAGAAAATGAGATTTGTTGAAATCGTGAAAAAAAATTATGCTATCCTGCTTTTTTTTCACCTCCTCTCCTTTTTATATTTTATCAATTCTTAGTATTTTCCATTTTAACAATTCTCATTTATATTTGATTAATAAGTGGAGACTACGGTGGCTCCGGAGTGATCGTTGTACAATTTTTAATATGAAATATCTGCTAAGGGCGGTTGCTTCACACTTAGTCAACTAGCAAACTTATCCGACAGATAGCTAATCATTGATATAGTAAACCAAAACAAGCTACCCTTCGAGTTAAAAAAAATGAGCTTTTTCACATATAATTAGCTATCTGAAGTTTAAAGAAAATCTTGTGAAGTTAGCAACTTAATAATAGGAATTATTAAAAATTAATATAATTATTTAAAGCGAATTGTTTTTATTTTTAACAAAAATTTAAAAATATTAAAAAATAAAAAATAAATAAATAAAGATGGAGAATTAAATTCAGGTATGAAACACAAGGTTTTTTTTGTTTCAATGATTTATTTATTTAACATTAACACTTTATACGTATTTCGACACCATATGTGTCATCATCGTTATACTGAAGTATGTAATTCACTTCCACATTCAATTCACAGATGATGACACATATAGTGTCGAAATACGTATAAAGTGTTAATGTTAAATAAATAAATCATTGAAACAAAAAAAACCTTGTGTATCATACGTGAATTTAATTCTCCTATTAAATCATAATGTTTCAACTAGAGCCAACGGTTACCAGTTTAAAATTAAATAAAGATGGCTTGTGTTTCTGATTCCCCTTTATAACGAACTTTCGGTCTTAGTTAACTACGATCTCGGCTCTTATTTAATCATATGATTAGGTTAACTAGATGTGAGAAAATCTAGAAAGTTAATAGTAAACCAGCTTATCTTAAGGATAACTAGTTAATTAAGCGTGAAGCAACCGGCCCTAAGTTAAGTCCCTGCGCTGAGTAATAGGCCTACTGAACCCCATTGTAACGTAATAAATATTTCAAAGAGTTTATAAATTCCACGAAATGAGCAAATTAAAAAAAAAAGTCAAAATTAAAGTTTAAAAATTTTTTCTTCAAACCGCCCCCTCCCTTCCCTCCGACTATTGTAGAAATTTTAAAATTTAAAGAGAGAACACGGAATAATTTACAAGATCGTAGATTTCCTAGTGGATTGAGATAAATAACTTGAGAAATAAGTGCCGGAATATTGAAAAAACTTGAGAAATAAAAAAAACATTTTTTCTCCTTTCTCTTTAGCAGGGAGATGGCCAGCGCCACTAATATTAACTCCAATTGTTAATGATAAAATGGAAAATACTTCTTTTTTTTGTTTGTTTGTTTGTTAAACAAATTATTAATCTAACTAAAAGAACAAAATGATATCAACAAGTCTCATCAAGAAGAATATTTTTTTTTTTTGTTTCTTATAATAATAATAAATAATAACATATTTAAAAATTTATATTTAGTAAAAATCACAAAATATTATATATAAAAATATGAATTAGTACACAATGAGAGAAGAGAGAGAGAGAGAAATGAACAAATATTAGTTTGATGCTTTTGTCTTATTTTTCATAAAATATCAAAAAAGATCAGACCAAAGGGAGAAGAAATTATTTTTGATTCAGACAAAACAGAGCGTTAGATTACGAAGTAGGTTTAGGATATGTATAGATTATTTTTCTAATATACCGGTACAAAACAAAGAAAAAGAAGAAGACTAGTGCTAGGGGAAGGAAAAAGGGGTTAAACCCTCACCCCGTGGAAGAGAAAAAATACCTCACTCACTAAAAAATCCTGCTTAATTGGTAGAATGAACCTAAAAAAATTAATGCGCCACTGACGGGGAGGATCAATCCGATTAATCGATAACTGGCTAAAAAAAATAGCCTGTTTTACCTGATTAAATACTTGATAAATTCTTCTATAAAGAAGGAGAAAAAATGCAACCAAACAAAAAAAAAAAATAGAAAAATTTTTAAAAGAATTCTGGAGAAATAACAGACTTGGAGCGAGTACTCTACCTCTATGTTAAGAGCCAGAACTCCATGGCACAACAAGGGTTTTTATTTTAAAAATTTCGATTGACATTAAGCATGATCCTGTGCTTATAAGCGTATTTAAAATTGAATAAAAAGAGGATTAAGTTTCTAAAACCAAAAAATAACAAATTCTAGAGGCTATTTTTATTTCACTCCTGGAAGAGGAGGATTAGTTTCCAAAATCCCTCCCTGGTTGCGTCACTTTTAGACTTTTTCGGCATCTTAGGCCATTTAGACTTTTAACAATACCTGTATTAATTACAACAGTGCTTCTTAAACTTTTTGAAGTCGCGGCCCCCTTGAAACTCAAGTCAATATCTCACGGACTTCCTAACTTTTTTTTTTTTAATTCAGATTGGTTAAAAAACTATTTAATTTATAATTTTGAATTTCGTATATGCATACATTTACTAGTCAATGCATGCATTCACTTGAAAAAAATAAACCAAGTAATCCAAGTATATAAACTTATTTAAGAAAAATAATTTACTTGTTACATTTGTGACTCTTCGCGGCCCCCCTGCGGGTAATCCATGGCCCCCTAAGGGACCGCGGCCCACTATGTGGAGCCCTGAATTACAATATAAAATATTGGTGTCCAGATATATTTATTAACACCAGTTGGCATCCAAATGATTTAAATAAATTCATCGGACTGCCTGAGGTTCGAACCCACTCCCCAAGACTTGAAGTTGTATAAATATATTTATTTTTTAAGTATTGCCTTAAGTTTAAATGGCTTAAGATGCGGGAAAAGACGAAACAGAAAATTTTTCAAATTTTTTTACACTACCTAGCCTCAAAATTCCACAATTAAATTATGTTAACTGGATGCGTATTGAAAGCAAAGTTCAATTATGCAGGTTGCGTATTTTTTCGTTATATCTAATTCAATGCGCTGTCAAAAAAATTCCGGACAAAAAAAATTCAGGTAATATATCTTACAATCCTTCTTGGAAAAATAACTGAAGATGGCATTTAGTTCAAGCCGAAACTGTGGAATTTTTATTTCGTTGAGTCTAATTTACTGGCTGCTTCTATTATTAAACCACACCCACAAAAAGACCAAGTCAAGAGTGTATCTGGGAGTTTGAGCTTTGAAGCCCCTCCCCCTCTCGGAATTCGAAATTAAAAATAAATAAGATAGAGAAATATGATGTTGGAATTTTAAAGCTGTTTGATATTATAAAAAATATTTTATATTAATCATTTAAAGGATGATTATCACCCGGGTCAACCAAACCCTATTCCCCCCTCTCCCCGAAAGTCCTGGAAAAGACCATACAACAAAATTTGACCTCCTCCCCTCAGGTAGGGGCTCTAAAATAAAGTTAGAAAAGAAATTAATCAATAAATTGATGTTTTTTGGCTGTGAAGATTTACACAGGATTCGCAGGGACTTTGCAGCCAGGAGATTAAATAAAAAAAATATTTTATTTAATTTTTATGAAGGTCGTGATTGGCGACCGAAACGTCGGCAAATAAAAATTAAATAAAAGATTTTTTTATTTAATCTCCTGTCTGCAAAGTCTTGCGAATCCTGAGAAATTAATCAAATTTGAGTGCGTTAGAGCACAAAAAGTATTCTAGCCTTGATAAAGGGTTATAAAACAGAAATAATTTCTTTCAAATGGAAGCAGTGGCGCAGCGAGTGGGCAAGGGGGGCATCATGGCCCAGGCGTTACTCACAAAGGGGTGCCAATGGTCCGCAAAACAAAAAATTGCTGGAAAATTTTTATTTTTATTATAAATGATTTCTGGAAAATATATTTTAAATTTAGTGCCAGTGTAATATAATAATGTTGTATATTTTACATATAATGGTTTTCGAATGGGGGGGGGGGGGGGCGGTAAAAATGTATTGTGCCCCGGGCGCCGAGTTAAGCTCGTTTCGCCACTGAATGGAAGACATTAAATCAGCATCAAACTAATATTGATTCATAAAAATTGTCTTTAATTTTTAATAATGATGAAAAATGATGATTTTTTTTTTTTTGATTTATTATTTTTTTAATTAGTTTAGCTAAAGTTTGTTTGATTTGATTTGAAAGTGGCAATAGCAAGAGTATAGAGGTATAATTATTATATTATAATAATAAAACAAATAAGTCACAACCCTGTAGTTATAGGCTAATGTTTGTCGAATGTCTAGTCTAAGTTTTCCCCGGGATAAGAGCCCGGCGCCGCCTACGTCTAAAGGCACAAGAGAACTACGCTTACCGGTGCTGGGCTACGGCTACGCCTGCTCCTGGTCGTCCAAGCTAAGGCACTGTTTGAGATAGTCTTCCATCGAACGGTAGACGTGCTCTAGGACACCCCCTAACGAGTGGCCCTCATCCGCGTACGTCTACAATTAATTAATTAGAAGAAACCAACAGGATTTTGGTAATATGAAAATGGTACCTGGTAGCGGAAGAGCACCCCTGCCTCGGCCAGCGCCCTTGCAAGGGCTACCCCGTGCTGGTAGGGTGCTGTTAGGTCTGCCAAACCATGCACGAGGTATAATGAATGTGAAGGCACGTAGCGCGCACGCTGTGTAGCGTCCGCCTCCACATACGCCTTGAAATTATCGTTGGGGAAGCCCAGGATTCTCTCCGTGAAGGCCGAATCTAAGCAAGTTTTAAAATTTTTTTAGAATTTATTTTCGTGGCTGTTGATATTTAAATCTGTATAATCAACAAATAAAGATTTCGGGAATCATATCAACCATTGTAATAGTAGTAAGTCTAAAGCCTGGTAGTTAGGCAGCCCAAATGGCACACGCACACTAAACTTTCTTTCTGATTAAACCATTGAGATAATTTTTATTTCGATTATTAAAAAGATATATTTTTAAGGTTATTCTTTTGTTAAAAAGGGTCTTTGCGGCCTATTGACTGCTTTGAAAAAGGTTTTTCTAATGCTGACAGGCTGCCATTTGGGCTGCCTAAGTACCGAGCTTTAGACTCAATACTATTGCAATAGATGGTACAAATTGTAAATTTAATTGTTTCGAAAATTACAGAGAAAAAGGTTATATTGTCCTCGGGCCTTGGTGTAAGGGTTAGTGTGTTGGCTTTCTGTACCAAGGGTCGCGGATTCGCATCCCGGCTCATGCGACAATTTATTTCAATTTAATTGGCAACCAATAAATTGAAATAAATAGATATGGGGTCTAAATGGCTTCCGTTGCCGAAAAAGACCTTAAATAAATAAAAAAAAAGGTTATATTGGTGGAAGCCAAAGAGCGTAACACCAATTAACAATCAAAAATAAAAAATTAATAGAGTCCTTGTAGATAGATCATGCTTTTGAAAAATTCCACAATTTCGTTAATTTTGAAATTTTGTATGAGGAAAAAAAAATTTTACTTAACAAGAGTGTGTTTTTTGTTGGAGAGGCCAAACGCCCCATGGCCGTCTGGAATCGAACCCATGATCTCCAGCCTTTCCGGGGCATCGGTGTGTTGTCCATTGCCAGGCTCTGGCGAATGGACACACACAGGATCCTGGGCGAATTTTCCAATGAAATCTTATGTTCTTTCTTAGTTTTTAAGCTTATAATTAAATAATATAATTAAAAAAAAAAATCTTAAACAAAATGTATGTTCTTACTATAGTAGAGCCAGTCGGCGATCGGCGACACGGCGACTCCGCATTTGAAGACTTTTTGCTGAGAGCCCAGCACCATTGCTGTGACGTAGCCACCGTATCCCCAGCCCCAGACGCCGACACGGGTCTCATCCAGGAATTTGAGGCTGTCCAGGAGATACCTAACAACAGAAAAACAATAGTTTACTATGATATGATAGTATTTTGATCAAAACTTGGCATGAATCAAATACTTTCTCTAACATATACCTGGTATAGGTAAGAGAAAGTAATGTTATTCAAACTCTATAGTACAAAACCAAGCAAAAAAAACAATTTTATTATTAAAAATTTACCTAAGCACGGTGATTTGATCCTGGACTTCGAGGCCTCCAATATGACGATATAACCCCGGGCTCGTTTGGCCTTTAGATCCCCGGACGTCCAGTCGAATATAAACGAGATCATTTCGACTAGACATATATGTACCCCAGTCGATCTGAAATCGTTCAGAGACTGCTTGACTTCCGGGTCTTCCGTTCACTTCTACAAGTACAGGAAAGGCTGCATCTCGAAGCTCTTCGCGCCAGGAGGGTGGTAAAAGTAATTGCACCTGAAATCATATATATTTTTTTAGGGATGGAAAAGTCGACTCTAACTTTAGTCAAGCATCGATCTAATAAAAATATTGAAAACAATATTTGTGTGTGATGTATTTAATAAAATGTTTAAATACTTAATAAATCTTATATTATAAATAAATAAATATATTTAATATTTACTAAGTAATCTCCTAACCACGAGTTAGAGTTTTTAAAAAGTCGACTTGAAAGTCGAAAAGTCCTTTTTCAGAAATGATTAATCGATTCCGAGAAATAAAAAATATGAAATCGTCAAATCGAAAATCGACTTATCGAGCGCCTTTTGCATCCCTATATCAATTTACTCATTCAAAAATCTTCCTATTCAAAGAGATTGGATTGATTTGTACCTGTGCGCGACTGCCTTGAGAAAGAGGAACCTCAAAACTGCGCTGCATCGGAAGAGCCAATTGCCTTAGCACAGGACCATTATACGGCCGCGTATTGAAAAGGACACGTTGAAGCCGATGTGTCCCTAAAACATGAATGC
Organism: Euborellia annulipes; assembly: GCA_023213315.1. Lineage (NCBI taxonomy): Eukaryota > Metazoa > Arthropoda > Insecta > Dermaptera > Anisolabididae > Euborellia > Euborellia annulipes. The sequence continues at coordinate 15,470 of JAKCPI010000735.1, forward strand.
AATACTTTCTATATTTTAACAAATATAAATAAGAGAAAGTAAAAATAGTGTATGTTATATTACTAGGTACTGTTATCTAAATTATTGTTTTCGCAAGGAACGTCAACAGAATTGAAGAAAGTAAAAATTATATCTCAAAACGTCTTCGAAGTCGAAAAATATATAAAGGCTTTTTATTTGGCTGAGCTTTTTTGTTTTAAGCTCTCTTTCGGCATCGAAGGCCATTTAGACCCCGCCCTTATTTATTTCAATTAAATTGAAATCAATGGCGGTTCCATAATTTTTTAAGGGCGGGCCCGATTGGTCTAGACAAGGCGGAGAGACAGTGACACATTAAAGGAGGGATGGGTAAGCGGGTAATAAAGGGATCTCCCCCTCTCTGGAACATCTAGCGATTGAAATAAATTTTGTTGCTTTAAACAAGAAGCGAACCTCTAGATTTATTTATTGAAATTATATTATTCTCTCCAAACAGGGGAAGAATTATAACTGGCACTATTATGCCAAATATCCAGAACAGGAAGTTAACTCGAAGAGAAAAAGTCATTTTAACCATGTTGCGTTATAGGTGATACTAAGCTTATACATGCTTACCTCTTTATCAAAGAAGAAGAAATCATTGTGTCAAGCTAATTTAATGGTTAAACATACTTTGATTTAGGGGGGGGGGGGGGGATGGCTCATCTATCGAGTTCAAGGAAAAAATTTGGCCTCTTTAATGAAATTAAAAGAATCTTAGAATGAAAGGGAATTTCAAAATCTTTTCGGATTCAGGAAATATGAAAAAAATAAAGGAGAAATAAGGAAAAGAAGTATAGAAGAATGAAGGAAGAAAAAAATGAAAAATGAAGAATAGATGAGAAGAAGAGCGAAAAAAGGAGGATTTATTAGTTTTTTCTTGTTCTTTTAATATTAAATTTTAATAAAACATTGAACGGGAGACTTCCCAGGAACTGCAGCTAGGTATAATAAAAAACCTTTTGCCGTCGTTTCGAAAGCTAGTAGCACTTATCCTGAGGGCGACTAGCTTTCGAAACGCGCCCTGAAGATGAGTGCGACTAGCTCTCGAAGCGTCGGCAACAAAATATAAAGGTTTTTTATTATACCTATGTGTGGAGGCTCCAGTTCATGGGAAGGCTCCAGTCTCCAGCTTTTATTTTAATATCATCAGCTATCCATTTCAAGAAATTAAATTTTAATTATGGATAAGACACAAAAAGCTTTTAGTGCTGGTGTCGAAAATAATTATAAGCCAATTAAAATGAAATAGATTTCTCGCTCGGGAAGCGAACTCTGGACCCTACACTCGGGAGAATTTTATAATCACTCTTTTGAAATAAGCGGAGAAATGATTTTTCCTTACTCAGATTCTTAATCAAAGCCTGGAGTTATAAGAGCGACTTACCAGCGGAATGCACCCCAGCTAAAGGCAATCCCGGCCCTTGACATGAGAGTACATAATGCGCAGCACCGGGACTAATCTCAGCCCCGAAATGGGTACAATTAGCATAAAGATAGCGACTTGACCAGAGGACAACGCTCAGGTCACAAGTGAGGCATTGAGGTTCTGCCCGTTTGCTATCATGCCCGGCAGAACCCGGATCGTGGACAACGTAAAGATGCGACTGTCCCGGTTTATGTTCATGCGAACCCAAGTAATATCTAAACAACAACAAAAATGAAGTTATTAATAAAAATAGATTTAAAAAATGAAAAAACAAATGATTTGTTTACTTACACCAAATGGTTAAGACTATCCCAGGCGAGAATAGAGAAGACTTCATAGGCGCCGTGACTTAACACTGCAATTCGATGCTCACTTAGCGTTATGTGTTTAATGTGCGTGTAATGATTGGTGGCTCCTTCTTTAATACTCGCAAGTAAAAGGAATGAGTCACCATCTGCGGAAAATACCGGATGGGGTCTAACTTCTAACCAGGAGAATTCAGGGGCGCGTTCTGCATGCGTCTGAAAACAAACAGATTAATAAAGTAATTTACCTTCACTTGCTGCAGGTAAAAAATCGTAAACTCTTTTTTTTCTTTTAATTGAGTTGTTTATTTTATTGTGAGTTATGTCTTTGTGGCTAGAAGTATTATTAAGGAGTCAAAAAAAATTCAAGACATATACAGCGAAAATTATTTCTTTTATTATTGCCGTTCCAGGCTGACATTTCGGCCACTGGTCTAGGCCATCTCAGAGGATCCCCGGAGGCGAGAATAAATGAAAATTATCTTGAAAAGGTAAGTTAATTAAAGTTAAAATTAATTAAACGTCAGATGTTTATTTTTTTAATAATTATTTAATCTCTGGCGATCGATTTCGTATTTATAGCATCCTCAAGCCAGCGTTATATATAATTGAAATTTTGAAAAACCAGTCGACATATATAGTAAAAATTAAGAATTGTTTAAAGGTGATGGAGAGAAAAAAAAAATTATCTTCTTTCGTTGTCCTATGAGCTCCGTTCATGCGAATGTGTGTCGCTGAAATTCTAATTTTCATTTATTCTCGCCTCCGGCCCTGAGGATGGCCTAAACCAGTGGCCGAAACGTCAGCCTGGAACGGCAATAATAAAAGAAATAATTTTGGCTGCATATGTTTTGAATTTTTTTGACTCCTTAATTGTTTATTTTAAAAATTTTCTATTAAAATTGAGCTATTTATGAATTTTAGATGGAAATATCAGATCTTCTCAAAAAAATTTTAGAAATTGGATATGTTTGAATAAGATATTAATTAATATTCAATGAATTACTTAATTCGGACATTTGTTAAATATATAATTTTATATATTCGAACTGAAAAATATGATTGACAAATAATTATGAAATGAAAAAGAAATTATGCTGAGGAACTTTGACAGATGATACAATTTAATCTATCTTTCTTTAGAAACAGAATTCAAGCCGCATGTCTTTATTCTATACTAGTTAGCTCAAGGGATATTTTTTTAGGCCCTTAGCGCAAGAGGCGGATATTCTACCACTGTACTGGGGCCCAAGGACGAGCAAATTCTTGCTCTTAAAGATAGATAGATAGATAAAGATAGATCTTAGATAGCTTGAATGACCTTTTTGACATGTACAGTACATATTCAAATGCTTTAAGCATATAATTAAAATTGAGGAAAATAAGGTATTAAAAATCTTCTTCTTCTTCTTCTATCTTCGCCTTAATCCCGCCTTAATGCGGGGTCGGCTGGAAAGGGGTATGCGGAATGGGTTTTTTACGACCGGAAGAAATAGAACAGGCCGGCGTAGCAAGGTCTGACGCCTGTTGAAAATATAGAAGGAAGAGACAGACATGTAAGGAACAGAAGGACTGTCAGTCCCAGCTCGGGTAGCTCGTGGTCGCCATCCACGTACCCACAAGATGTGGGCCCCTGAGCAAAAGGTATAAAAATTTATCTTTTATTATCAGTTCTATTAATTTATTATGTATTATTTAAGGTAATTTTAAGCAATAGAGAGTCTCCTAAACAAGGGCGGATCCAGAGGTGTTTCTCGGGGGGGGGGGGTAATCTGGTGTGACTCGTCGCACAGCACACTATTTTTTTTTAATTTCGGTAATTTAAAAGCGCATTCTGTACTTGTTTGCCAGAATATAAATACACATCAAACTTTTAAGTTTTAATTTTAAAAATTTTACATTAAAAATAAATTTTTTTGCGAAAAAAAAGGTATTTTTTTCGAATCTCAGGGGGGGGTAATTACCCCCTTTACCCCCCCCCCCCCCTTGTATCCGCCCTTGCTCCTAAATAATACATTTCTAGTTTTTATTGGAATGTGGAATTAATTTAGTTTAGAAAACAAAGGGAATGCTAAAAGTTTTAAGAAAATTTTGAAAATTCTCAAAGTTCAAAGGCGACGTGTTCCTGTTTTACAAATGAGTTCAAATTTTGCAGACATTTTTTAATGCAATGGAAAAGATTTACGGGTACCTGCTATTAAATTTCTATAAAAAAAAATTTGACCTCTATAAATAAAGAGCACCCTTCTTGTGCCTTTTTTTTTATTTATAAAATTGTTCCTTTTTTTGTGGTCACCTTTTAGTTAACGTTATAAAACCTATTCATTTTACTCACAAGTAAAACTAATTTTATTGAGAAATTGGAGTGGAGAGAATAAAATATTTTATCTTTCTTGGCAGTTCAATTTTACCTCAAAACAGGTCCAATTAGGCGCGAGACAGGCACTGATGATGGTCACATTTTGGGCTCTGTTCATCCAGACAGCTGCCACATGCGTGTTAGCCTGACCGATCCATCCCGCTGAGGTCAGATAATAATCATGTCCTTCTAGGACAGTCGGCGGTTTCACCATCCATTGGACTAGTTCGGTCATATTAGTCAGATCACAAATCCACAAACTCACAGTTGGATTGTTCGATCCAGGCTAGAAAAAGAGAGAGATTATTTATTTATTCAAGAGAGAAAAAAAAAAGAGAGATCCGACATTGATTGATTGATTGAGCCTCCTTTTTATTATATGATTATAAATGATGCTATATAACTGTCAATTAGCAAATTTTATTTTTTTTTAATGAAATCTACCGTAGGATATCTTAACGCTCGCGCTTCAGGAAATGATGCCCAAGATCCGAGGGAACTTCCGGAACCGGATCCGCCGGAACTTACTCCGCTAAGACCAAACCAGGGATAGGTAAGAGTCCGGACTTCAGTGTCGTTAAAGGAGGCGTACATGAGGTGTGTGCCATCCGGGGATGCCCAGATCGCTTTAGGGGATCGCAGGATATCCTCTGAAGCAAAGAAAAAAAAACAAACAAGAAACATGCATCAAAAACATCTCATTTATTGATTCTAAGTGAGAAATACGCAAACTCCATTAAAATTAATTTATTCTATGAGACAAACCTCTTGTTGGAGTTTCTATAAAGTAGTTACCTTGCTACATCTATTGATTTTCAAATCCTACTCACTATTCCTAGGATATTCCATAAAATGCCATTTTATTATTAAAGTTAAGAAATAAAAAAAATTAAAAAAATCTTGCAGCTTTTAATTAAAAATATTTTTTTTTTTATTAACACACCTGTGATAATAAAATTTAATCCGATTTATCAAAAGGAAAGTATTCGTTTTTTTTTTATTGCAGTGTCGTAGAATGATACAGAGATGCCAGCTTGCTTTTTTATATCGTCATCAATCCTTATCGGTATGAAATAAAATAATCTATGAATGAGCCCAGCTTTCTAATAAAAATTCTTAGAAAATAAAAATTTACGTCAGATTTTTAACATCCGTGGCCGGTTAATACGTTTCCGATAGGCACGCGAATTGTTTTACCTTAAAATAAGAAATTTGGAATGAGATTTACTCTCTAATGGAGGGATTAATTCTTTTTATGGTAAATTGAGAAAATTAACGTGGAATTTTTTTCTTGATATGGTTGTAAAAGATTCAAAGAGATCTTATAGTTTCATACAACCATCCAGAAAGAGCATTTCTGATTATTTTATTTTCTCTATTAGATGAGTAGTTAAATATTCAAATTTTCCAGAGAGGGGTGGACAAGTGCTCTTATTAAATTTTAAAGTTAATAAGAAAAAAAATTCTTATAATTATTGATTTTGAAAAGCCATTCAGTAAAATGGCTCAAAAAACGTTTTGAATATGAAAAAAAAATTTGTTTTTAATAAAGCCATTCTTACTGATTAAGTCAAATGAATAACCCATAATATAATACTCTACACAGGGGCGTATATAGTGGGGGCGAGGTGCCGCCCCCCCCCCCGGAAATTTCCCAAACACATATACATGATATAGGGATATACAGACATCAGCGCAACAAATTTTTCCGCAGGATGGAAAACTTTGGTTCCGCAATAGAAAAATTGTTCCGCAAAAAATTTCTGTGTGAAAAAAATATAGTTTCTTAAAAATAAAATTTTCCGCAGAAAAATTTTTGAGTTCGGGCCCCCCCCCCCGAAAAAAATTTCTATATACGCCCCTGATTCTACATAATGAATGTATTGTGCCCATATGACAACTCTGGACATATACTATTGAAAAGACTGATGAGTTTTTCGGAAATGTCTTGGTAATTGTTGAAAATTAGAGTCTTCAATTTTTTGGGTGCTCCTGGTCCCTTTCTTTTGTAAAAGCAAGTTTAGAAATTTTGGTCGACGTTTTGAAAGTAATACTCTAATTTTAAAGCGATTCGCTAAGCTGTTATGAAAAAGAAACAACCAATAAAATAATTTTAATTTTTAATTTTCCATTAGAGGGACCGGGTTCCGGAGATTTCCTGCCTACCTCTGTAGACGAAGATGACAATATATTAACATAGTTATTATCATTTGATTTTCTGTTTAACTATGGTTTATTAGTTAAAATTACAACGTTTCCATTCTGTGGCCGAAACGTTGTAATTTTTACAAATAAGTCACAGTAGTAATGTTTTAAAAGAGTCAGGTAATTTTATGGGCGGATTAAAGGGTGGGGAGGGGGTGACTCCCCCCCCGAGGAATAATTGAAAAAGTTTCAAAAACTAGTCATCTAAAGAAATAATCATTTTTTTGTCTAAAATATATTTTTACATTTATTTTAAACTATCAATTCAAGTCACAAATCACCTTAACGGTGCTATTGATTTTTAAAAAAAATTTTCACCCCCGGGGCCTTCCTGTGCATCTTCCAATCTTCCAACCAGCCGCACCCACCGGGTTCGCATCTCGTCCCATGCGACAAGAAATTAATTTAAATTGAATTGGCTACCAATCAATTTAAATTCGGTAAATAGGGACGGGGCCTAAATGGCCATAGATGCCGGAAAAATAACTAAAAAAAAAAAAAAAAAAAAACCGCCCCTACCGACAAAATTGCTAATACGTCCCTGGGTAATTTGGAACTGTCTGATTTTAAATTCAGTGTTTTATTTACGTTCTTCAAGATATGAAATCCCAACTGCAAAAATAAAAGTAATTTGCTTGAACAAGAAGGATTTCAATTTCTTTATTTTTATTTTTTTTTTTAACATTTCTTGACCGCCTTCCTTCACTCACTCTTTGCATTGACATTATTTTTAATGAATATTTTTTCGGATTAAATTTTTATACAATTATTTGCGTTGAGGGCTGATTTGTATTAACCTTTGATTTCCTCTTTTAATAAATACAAGCTGAAAGATTTTATTTTTCTTAAACTTAATAATTACAAAAGCTATTTCTAAGGCATTTGAATTTTAGTTCTAAAATATTATTACGGACTAGTTTATTTAATTACAATATTTATCCTTTTTTTTTAATTCAGATTTTATATTTACAAGCTACGTATTTTATAATAATCTAATTCACTTTGTAATTTTTAATTCCATTTAGCAATGGTAATAAAACAGTATTTAACCTAAACTAGTTTAGTTATTATCCAGCCATATTTTTAAATAAAAATTCTATCCAACCGGCTGGAAAATATTTCAATCATCAACACTGAAATCAAAACAAAAAAAAAAAAATACAATTTTTTAAAAATATAATCTGTTAATATTATTAAAATAAAACGTTGACAGGCAAAGGCGTGTAGCTAAGACATTCTCTAAAGGAAAAGGAGAATGTCACAAAAAAATATTTGTATTCTATTCAAAATTTTACACACTGGCATAAATTTTACTAATAATTTTTCATTAAATAAAATATGAGTCTAAACACTAGGCCCAGGGCCGTGGCCAGAAAAAATATTTCCGAGGGGTTTTGGACAAATTCGAACTCCGCCTTCTTAAATGAATAATTTTTAAAATTTTATATATTTTTTTCGGGTTTCAGGAGGGGGGGGGGGGTTTAGATTTCGCTCTCTGGCTACGGCCCTGACTAAGCCTATACTATAAGAATTGATGATTTTTTTCTCAACCTCTCTTACAACGAATTTTCTTCCTTCTTCGCCTTATAATTTCCATCTTGTGAGTGATCAATCGTACATACACGACCGAGAAAAAAAAGAATAAATCAGCCTCTGCCACCTGATGAAAAGAAATGGGAAGAGGAACTCTACAAGGCATATTGCAACAATGGGAAAGGAATTTCGGACAAGATTTATTTAACCATGGTATAATAATTAATCACTGTATCTAATTAAGTCCTAAAGTTATCATAAATATCATAAAGTCTGCTTTTTATAGATGGACGCTAATTTGGTAGATTTGACAAGTAACTTTAAATTATACAGAAATGCTGGATTTTAAAGATCAAGTGCAGTAAACAAAATCATAGTTTAGAAAGAGAAATCTAGAGGTGGAAAAATATAAAGACAATATACGTGCAAAACCCCTAACCAATTTATTGACACTTTATAGGAAAGTCAAAAAACTGCCTAGAAAACAATTACTGAATGTATATTTTTCATGTTCTTTTTTTCTTCTTTTTCAAGAAATAGGATTAAGACGCTTTATGAATATGTGTATTAAGCACATTATAAATCTATCTTTTAGTGCTAATATTTGATTTTCGGTAAAGTTGAAGTTGGGAAGTTTTGCAAGCATGTCGTCGAGATGTTCCATAGAAAATTACAAGTTGATGGTGATTGTGACAAAAACAGAGTGCTTGAGTATTCGCAGCAAGGGCGGATACAAGCGGAGGTAAAGGGGGTAATTACTCCCCTAAGATTTGAGAAAAATATTTTTTTTGGGGAAAAAAATTGTGTTTTTAACTGGATCCGCCACTGATTCGCAGCCACCATTTTGGGTTCAATTTTCGAGCTATATTATATTATTTTTTTCCAAGTATGCAAAGAATTCTCATCACCAAATTTTTTATTTAAGCAGAATATTTAGAGCGTTTGAAAATTTTTGTAAGTTGTGTGTTATTTATCTATAGGCCCCATACCAATAAAATTCACTTCCCTTTTCATTTGTAATATAAGCTTATATCTTATTACGATTTTGATTAAAATTCAAAAATCATTTATTTTTTAGATGCTCTTTAAAATGTATATTCTCATTTTCCCATTGAAATTTTCTGATATCACTTTACTCTTGTACTTCATAGGAAAAATAGGAGAAATGGTTGCAAAACTAACAGAATATAAATATTTTTCTGTTTATAAATTTTACAGCTTGAATTCGTGCTGTCGGAAACTAAATATATGTCGACACAAAAAATATGATGTGACAAGCACAGCACATATCTTTTTCTTGCCGAAGGGTAAAAGAAAGTTGTGTCCTGTGCGACCATCACACCAGATTTTTTAAAATATTTGATAGAAACAGAATATAAAATCACCGATTCTGTCCTGTTGGTATACAGTGTATAATCCCAGTACACTGCTGATGGATCTATTATCCAAATGGATCCAAAATGGCGGCTGCGTACATCTGTCTATTCAGAGCTCTATTTAAAAGTTTATTTAAAAAGAGCATATTCGAAATTTTTCTAAAAAGTTTTAATGAAGGAATCCTGTCGATCATCTTGTATAATCGTATCTGAGTGTAAAGAATAAGAGCGGCTAAATCTAATTAATTTTCATTGCCCTAGTTATTAACAACAAATTAAATATACAATTTATATTAAAATCGATTTTCATTGCAATTATTGTAGAAAGCTCTGGGCCTCGGCAACGAGATGCACGAATTTCATGAGACCATCTGCATATGCAAACATTTATTTGCCCCTCAGGTTTATTTTAGGATCGTGAATGAGTGAAGAGAGCCTCTCTCTCTCTCTCTCTCTCTCTCAACATCCATTTGTTCATTTTCAATCCTTTTACATTTCCATTTGAGAAAATCATTCTGAATAAAATAGTGTGCAATTTAAAAGAAAAGAAATTACAAATATTTAAATACGGTAGAGGGAGAAATTTATACACTGCATAGGCTAGAGAAATTTTTTTTAACTTATTGATATTTAACCAATGGAAAACAAGAGAAAGCCAAAAACAAAAGCCTATATTTTTTAACAAATTATCGAGACGCTTCGAGAAAATTCATCATCCATTCATTTTTGTTTAAGGTTCCGGAGTTAACTGACGATGGAGAATGAATTTTTCCCGAAACGTCAAAAAATAGAGGCTTTTGTTTTTGTAGCGTTGACCCAAAGCCCGGTAGTTAGGCAGCCCAAATGGCACACCCTCATAAACTTTTTTTTCTGATTAAAGAGATAATTTTTATTTCGATATATCTTGAAATTTATATTAAAAAGATAATTTTTTAAGATTATTCTTTTATTAAAAAGGGTCGTTCGGCCTATTGTCTGCTTTGAAAAAAGTATTTCTCATATAGACAAGCTGCCATTTGGGCTGCCTAACTACCGGGCTTTAGTCTCAATAGATGGTAGGCCTATGTTCTATAGAAATCCACAATTTCAATGAATCTTTTTCTAATTATGTACACACAAGGGCGGATACAGGGGGAAAGGGGGTAATTACCCCCCCCCCCCCGAGACGAAAAAAATACTTTTTTCGAAAAAAAATATACTTTTAATGTAAAATTTAAAAAATTAATACTTAAAAAAATGATTTGTATTTATATTCTGGCAAACAAGTACAAAATGTGCCTTTAAATTACTGAAATTAAGAAAAAATTGTGTGTTGTGCGACCAGTTACACCAGATTACCCCCCCCCCCCGAGAAACCCCTCTGGATCCGCCCTTGTGTACACATATAGTATTTAAAACGGTGAGTAACGTAGTGTCAAATGCGCCAGATAGAGTAACGTAGTAATAATTTAAATCTTTTAAATGTTTTGGGGAATTAATTATAATAAAATTTTCTTCAATATCTGAACACAAATCTATTTTTTGGAATTTTTCTTTTACGCGGCTTACAGTAAGGTGAATTGGCAGATTTCGTCACGTTACAAAAAAGCGTTACAGAACTCTAGGGGCGGCTGAGAAAGGCGAGGCCACGCCTACCCCTCGCCGGCTCTAGAGAGATCTCTTTCTCTTTCTATATTATTTAAAAAAGAAAATAATTATTTATTTTTGAAACAAATAATTCTTTTCTTTTTTAAATAGGCTAATATTCATATTAAATTGTATTCGGAGTTAAAGAAAAGGCGTAAGGAACTTCGTTCCTGGCGGGGTTCTCAGAATTTTTTCCTTTTAGCAGGCATAAATAGGTCCTTCTTCTGTCCTCAGTCAGTACCCTCACTTGCACGCAATGTCCTTCTTAACACTTGCATCGCTACAAGAAATATCCTAAAATGGTAATAGACTTGACCGTCGAGGGTGGGATTTCTGGCTAGTAATATATAATTATCAATTGTGGTGTATTAAAGCCTTTATTCCCTCCCCGTGAGCGAGATGTTAAAGATATTTGGACAAATGATGCATTAATAAGTCCTGAAGAAAGCAGTGACAAGCGACCAATACGTTGTCGAAAAATATTATATTTATTTATCCTTCTTCCTCACACCTTGATTTATTTAATATTAGACTATTATTTGATTTATCGGTCCAGGGGACTTGTCTCCTGGATCATTTATTAGGATTTACGGGAAAGAAGGTCCTTGGCGATATCGTAGATCATTCTGCACTCTCTCTTTCTTCCATTTAATCAAATAAATAAATAAAAAGCAGCTCTACGTGGTTATTGATAAGACACTAATTATCCAGCGAAGGTGTTTTTCGGCCATTTGTTTTGTCACTTGAGTAAGCCCCGGGTAAAAAGTAAAAGCCTATGCAGTAGCTAAATGCCGATAAATCCTAGTCTCGGCTGAAATTTACGTACTCTCTTCTCTTTTAAGTTTATTTATCGCCCATTTTCTCTAGAATAAAGTTCAAAGCTCTCTCTCTCTCTCTCTCTCTTGTGCAATTTCTTTTATTTAAGATTAATTAGAAAATGGAATCAGTTATAAAAAAAGTCTCTCAATTTTCATAAAATGGAGGAAAAGACTTTTGACAATGTTGAATAATTTTTTTTTTTTTTGTTTTTTTTTTTTTTTTTTTTTTTTTTGGGGGTGCCCCCTCTGTCTTCCCCCTTATTTTGATCTTAGGCATTTAGATATTTTAACTTTTTATAGATTTATTGTTAATAAGCCAATATCTATCGGAGAACGTTCCACACGCTGATTCCTCGGGGGTATAATTAACCAAAAATCTTAATTTGGGTTTGGCGTAGTAGGTAGCTTGCCTACCTCCTATACCAAACCTCGCGGGTTCGGACCCCAGGCAGTCCGATGATTTTATTTAAGCCATTCGGATACCAGATGGCTTAAATAGAAATGCCTGAACCCCCAATAGATATATGGAATACAACGGTTATCGTAAAAGTCTTATATAGCCTAAGATGCCGAAAAAGACTGTGTGAATGTGTGAGTGAGTGTGAGTGTGAAAAAACAATCTTAATTTTGCTTCTTTAATAATATGCCTTCGGCGGGCGACGCGCCTAGCCGGCGGGCTTCGCCCCCCTGGACCCCCCCTTCAGCTGGCTCGGGCCCGCCTGCGGCGGACCCTCGCCTTTTCTTCTTAATTATGAAAAGAAATTTTTTTTTTTAAACATTCACACTTTTTTCTCATTCACACTCACATTCACACTGTCTTTTCGGCAACTTAGGCCATTTAAGACTTTGACGATAACCGTTATGAATATATATTATTTGGGGTCCAGGCATTCTTATTTAAGCCATTTGGTATCCAAGTGGCTTAAATAAAATCATCGGACTGCCTGGGGTCCGAACCCGCGACGTTCGGTATACGAGGTTAGCACTCTAACCCCTACACCAAGCCCCGAGGGCAAAAAGAAAATTATTATTATTCCATTCCAATTCAGTGCCTGCTTGAGGATTTGTTTACATTTATGGAATACACAAATGCAAAGAGTACACAAATATTTCTCTATACATTTCTTATGGAAGATCGTAACTTTAAGAATTAATAACTCAAAAAGTTATAGGAATTTCGGGATGAAAATAATTTTCCTGTAATCCCGAGAAGGTCCTCTTTATGCATATAAAATTTCATTTCAAAATTCCAACGGGAAGTTGCCTAAATAGAGCGTGACAGACGGACGGACACCAGCGAAATATATATATATAGATATTTATATAAAGTTATAGTCTAAATCTCATTTTAAGAAAGTTACATCAAGTGGCACTAAATTAACTTAATGCACTGTATAGCCTGCCATAAAGGCCATCCTGAACAAAATAATACAAAAAACTATTTTTTCTTGTCAAATTTTATAAATATACAAAATGTACAATTTAAGCGCTACTTTGACTTTTCGAATCTAATCGAGAAAGAAAATGCTATTAAAAGACAGGGTTGAATTTCACAATTTATTTAAAAGTTTTTTTTCTTTTAACTACAAATTGGACATTCATTGCGTTTAATGGGATATGAATTAACCCTTACATATATATGAAAGGTAATTGCAATGCCTCCGTTGATGAATAACCTTCATTTAAGTGACCATTAATAATACCATTCAACGGGTATAAATATAGGAAAGTATTGTGCTAGCCATTTTTTTTTTTCATGCCTCATTTTAAGAGTAAAACTAAATCATCTTTCATGACATTTATTTATTATTTTTATACTCTATCTAGTTGTAGTGGTACTCTCCCTCATAAAAGTTTTAGGAAATCGACCCCGCAGACGACATTAATTTTATCAAGCTTTTGTGCCAATGACTCTATTAAAACAAATTGGCGATTTGCCCATACAAAAGAGAGAGAGAGAGAGAGAGAGAGAGAGGGGGATGCCAAAATTTGTTTCCAGACAATCGAGTGAACAACGCGTTCGTTCAAAATACGCCATCTTGGTTTTTCACATATACAAGAGTAGAGTAGAATCTATTGTTTTTTACATTTTTTTTTTTTTTCTTTAAAAGGGAAATTATTTTTAAGCTGAGCCATTGAGACGTCACGATCAGGCTCTTTGTATTTTTAAACTCCTTTTTACTTTATCTTGCCTATTATATGTAGAGAGAAAGTATTGGATTCGAGATTTCGATGTATATATATATATATATATTTTTTTTTTTGGAATGGGTGCATAAGGTTCGAAGACTTTAATGACCAGAGGTGCAGAAGCAGCCAGGAAGAAAATAAAAACAAAAGGAGAACCATGAAAGGGGAACTCAACTGCGGGAACTGAGAAGATGCCTGTTGAGTTGACTTGAAAGTCTGAAGATTGTAGGTTTTGGGGAAGATAGACGCAGGGAGCTTGTTCCAATCACGGGAGGTCATGGTGGATCAAGGAAGATTGGAATTGACTAGTTTTATTAATCGTGATCTGAACAGCATAGGGATGATGGGACGATACCCAAAAAATTGGTTTTCGTAACATTGTCTGTGTGTGTCCCTGAACAAAATATCTCAAGAACGAACAGAACGAGGAGGTTGAAATTTTGTATTTAAGTTAGGAACCCCCCTGGCACGTGACACGAAGCTTTTGAACAAAAGCGGCTAAAGAGTACTAGTACTTTACTGATGCACTTTTGAGGTTTTTTACGATTTTCTCAAAAATCGCTATAAAGATTTTGATTAAAATCAATTCAAATTAATTTTTAGATACTCTTTAAAATAGATATTCTCATTTTGCTTTCAAAATTGTTTGAAGACCAGTTTACTCTTGGTCTTAATAGGAAAGATAAGAGAAATGGTTGAAATATTTTCCCATGTTTATAAATTGTACATCTTCAATGTCAGTCCTACTGTTAGAAACTAAATATATGTCGACACAAAAAAATCTGGTGAGACAAGCACAGAACACAACTTTCATTTACCGAAGGTAAGAAAAAGTTGTGTGCTGTGCGACAGTCACAACAGATTTTTATCAGAAATTCTTGTGATATTCTCGTCCCTTACATTTGTTTTCGTATTCTGGCTGTCTTCCATCACTCAAATATTGAAATAAATTTTTATAGTTACCGGTACTTAAATGATGATATATTACAGTACCAGTGAGACAAACATATAAATGACAATTTATTTTTAACCTCGGATGGGTCTTGAGTTCTATTCTTGAGGTGACTGAATCAAACTTCAATTTTATATTAAACAAAAACAGATGGTCGTTATGAGAATTGTTCAAGATCTCTAAACACTTTGTGATTATTTCTGAAATTATACCGGAAGAATGAGTGGCCGATCTGATACAAATAAATCACACTATACCGGGTGGGCCAATAGTGGTGGACGGAAGATTGTGGGCTTATTAACGGACATTTTTAAAATTTGTTGATCGCACATAATGTGGGGCCTTTAGGGCTACAAATTAAAAATATTTTTGTTCAATTGCACCTCATATACAGGGTGGTCCATATCAAAGTTATGTTTTTTTAAATGGAACGCCCTGTATATTTTGCATATTTGGATTCTACGGCCAATTTTAGTATGAGTTTATGTCATGCAATGTATTCCAAACCAAACCGTTTAGCCGAAATCGGGCTTTAGTGAAAAAACTGCTGTCTGGAAAAAATTGAATATCTCGCGACCATAAAACTTAGGGAACTGTTATTTTGTGATCTTACTAATCATGAAATGTACTAATGTGGGCCAGATGGGGAACCCGGAATTATTCTTGGGTTGGGAGATATGGCGATGCCAATTTGGAAAATTTCAATCATGGATAACTTGATTATTTCAAATGGAACATGCTACTTTTTTATGCCATGGGACGTGAAATTCAATTATCTTTCAGCTGATATAAGGTTGTCTATATCTATCTTTGGTAGTTTTCTTTTTATTCCAAAATATCTGATAACGAATAAAAAAATTTTTTATTATAGACAAAATAATTTAAAAAAAAATCCAAACGCAAAACAAAATTGTAATAAATGGACAAATTATGCTAAATATTCGAAAATGTCTTTAAATTTCCCTTAAAATTATTTATTTGAACTTCTCAAAGAAGTCCCACTTGCTAGAATTCGGGCTATGATTTGTCAACAAGATGGCGCACCTCCTAACCTGAACATAACCCTAATTTCTTTTTCGAGAAGTTCAAATAAATGATTTTAAGGAAATTTAAAGACATTTTCGAATATTTAGCATAATTTGTCCATTTATTACAATTTTGTTTTGCGTTTGGATTTTTTTAAATTATTTTGTCTATAATAAAAATTTTTTTATTCGTTATCAGATATTTTGGAATAAAAAAATAAGATAGATATAGACAACCTTATATCAGCTGAAAGATAATTGAATTTCACGTCCCATGCATAAAAAAAGTAGCATGTTCCATTTGAAATAATCAAGTTATCATGATTGAAATTTTCAAATTATCGATATCTCAACACAGAATAATTCCGGGTCCCCATCTGGCCACATTATACATTTCATGATTAGTAAGATCACAAAAGAACAGTTCTAAGTTTATGGTTCGGAGATATTAATTTTCAGACAGCATTTTTCTAAAGGATGGGAAGTTTGGTTTGGATAATTGATGAATAAACTCATACTAAAATTGGGTAGAATCAAATATGCAATAATATACAGGGCGTTCCATTTAAAAACATATTGTATGGATGTATATGGGGTGGAACAAAAATAAATTGTAAAGGTGTGATCAAAAAAAATGTTATAATAATCAATTAAATATCCATTCTATTGAATTTTTTTTCCCTTAGCCATAAAATGGCGGCAACAAGTTTAAAATTATCTGGCCATATTTTTCATTCATTCACAGACATTTAAATTTCTATTCTATAGAAAATTATTATATTTTTTTGTGCCTTTGAAAAAATGCCAAATGTTCCAATTCCCTTCCGATGATATCATTTTTTAACGGGAATTTCGATATTTACACTTAGAACATTCTCATTAATTATAACTTGTTAGTTTCAAAAGCAAATCTCGAAAATTAAATTAATCTGTGATCAAATGAAAGAAAAAAAAAGAGAAAGTTTTTCATTCAATAAGTAATTGTAATATTTTATCATTATTAGCCTAATCTATTTTGCTTTAATTTTGTCCGCCTTTTGCAACATTGCAGTAATATTGTGGCAATATTCCTATAATGTTGCTGTTTGAGCTGCAATATTGCATCAATATTGCAGCAACATTACTGTAATATTCCAAGCTGTCTGGGTATTGTAAATAATATTTTACCTATATTACCTATAGGTTCTTTAAATAAACAAAATGTGCTCCAGACAGATGATATCTAAGAAACAAAGGACCGAGACTCCACCCCCCCCCTGATAACAATATAAAGATGGATACCTGCTGCTCTGACTATAAAACTTCACCGAAAGCGATGGAGACGACAAATTATTACAACATACACAAAAAAACAAAACTAATTCCAGCCAATAAAAAAAAATTGTAATTTCATTTTATAAAAAAAGTAAAAAAGCGATAAATTTTATCTTTTCGAGATATAATTTATTTTTTAATTATTAGAATAATAACTGCATCGAATTGTTTCGTTGAAAGATATTAATAATAATAATAATAATAACTAAATAGAACGATATTAGATTAAATTTTCGGGGATTTTGCCAAAAGATTTATTATTTAGAGAAAAGAGCTCTCTCTCCATTGTGCCAGAATCATTTCAACGAAATGAATGAAATAAATATCAAATACTGTTATTTATTTATTCTTTGATTGAGCGATATATTTACATTTCCTATTTATTTATTTATTTTTGCAATTGGCTATTAGTTCTAATTAAATGAGAGGGAAAAATTTTATGAAATGGAAACTGGACATATTTTTGGATCAATTCTCAGCCGGTTTAGGGCGCAAAGAGAAGCGGAAATTGAATAAAATGACAATAGCCTATTACTGGTTATTGTATTGAAAAGTTTAGCGCGATGCCAGGGGTGGATTAAGTGAACAATTTGTGGAGTTGTTTTTTATGCAATCTGATTAATAAATTATTAATACTTTGTTTTTTTAATTGATAGGCCTGGGCTCTTATTTAATCATTAGCTTAACTAGATGTGAAAATACTCGAAAGTAAAAGTCAACCAGCTTATCCGATCGATAACTAGTTTACTTGATTGAAGCAACAGGCCCTTAAAGTCAACTTTAACTTCAACCTTTTTTAATCTTTTCTGTCATATGCCATAGCAGTCTACCGAAGAATAAAAATCTGGTGTGACTGGCGCACAGCACACAACTTTCTCTTACCCTTCGGTAAGATGAAAGTTGCACTGTGAGCTGGTGACAGCAGTATTTTTTGTTTCGAGATTTTTTTAGTTTCCGATAGCATCTTAGTTTCAAACTTGCATTTTAAGATGTTGACTGCTTCAAATAACTATGGTTATTTTTCAAAATTTTAATCTCATATTTGGACATTTTATACACAATATAGAATCGTAAATAAATACAGAAATTTCCTAACAATTGGAAAAAAAAATTTTAAATGCCTAAACAAGTCTAAAGGGGACCCCTTTTGAATCGAAATTAACATACAAATCCCTATACGGAAATTAACATTAGGCCTATGCGAAGATAAGGTGGAAAGGGAATTTAAAAAGAGTAGAGACAGGCGATAATGTTTGCAAGTGAGAGAGAGACATATATGTTTTCTTTGAAACAATTAAAGACACAAATAAATTTAAAAAAAAATGGGAATTTAAATAATAATTGATTTTTAATCTAATAAAAAGAAAAGATTTAAAATTCCGTTACCATAGCAACCATTTCTATCTTTCCTATGAAGAACAAGAGTAAAGTGGTCTTCAGAAGATTTCAACGGCAAAATGAGAGTATACATTTTAAAGAGCATCTAA
This sequence comes from Euborellia annulipes, assembly GCA_023213315.1. NCBI lineage: Eukaryota > Metazoa > Arthropoda > Insecta > Dermaptera > Anisolabididae > Euborellia > Euborellia annulipes. The sequence continues at coordinate 34,107 of JAKCPI010000735.1, forward strand.
AAAATAGTTCATTTATGAATTTTAAAAAAAATCCTTGGAGGGAATTTTGAGAAAATCGCAAAAAACTGAAAAAGTACATCAGTAAAGTACTAGTACTTTTTGCCGCTTTTGCTCAAAAGCTTATTTTGAGATTCTTCAAAGGTGAGCCGGGAAAAGTGTGAGATTTCAATCGCTAATTCCTTCATGCTAAAAAAATGGTTCCACAGACACAGAAAAACCTACACACCTACATCCTATTAAACCAATTTGCGGTACCCATTTTTTGGACTCTGGGGACCTCAAATCTTGTATATACTTCAAAATCCCGTCATCGAATTTTTGACATGATGCCTGCCTCTCCCTTTGCCACATAGGCCAGTGAAAGTACCCATGGTAACAGTACTAGATGTATTGTGAGAATTTGAAGAAGTATAAAAAATAATTATTGATTATGAAAACGGTTTATTTTAAATTTAATTTAAAGTCTTAAAGAACCTTTCAACTAAAGTGTTAAAGAGACGTTGATATGAAAATGGCTCTTTTTTTTGTTTGTTAGGTTTTTGCCTAATTTGCAGGCGTTCTCAATTAGAAGTAGTATGGGCGTTTGGTTTGAGAGGGTTCAGTCAACTCTCAAGAAAGACACAACATAAAATAAATAAAATAGGCGTTTTAACCTTCTATTATCTTTCCTCTTGGGGCGGATCTAGAGAACCATTTTTTTGGAAAGATGTTTCGGCAAAGCGTTTTTTGTTCACTAAAAAATGACACCTTTATACACCAGATTTTTTGTGTCGACTTGTGTTTAGTTTCCGACAGTACGGTACATTCGATTTTCAAGGTGTAAAATTTATAAGTATGGGAAAATATTTATATTTTGTTACCATGGCAACCATTTCTCCTATCTTTCCTATGGAGTACAAGAGTAAAGTGGTCTTCAGAAGATTTCAATGACAAAATGAGAATATACATTTTAAAGAGAATCTAAAAAATAATTGATTTTTGCATTAAAAAAAAAAATCGTTGGAGCGAATTTTGAGAAAATCGAAAAAAAAACTGAAAAAGTGCATCAGTAAAGTACTAGTACTCTTTGGTCGATTTTGTTCAAAAGCTTCGTGTCACGTCCCATGGGGGTGCCTAACTCAAATATAAAATTTCAACCTCTTAGCTCTTTTCGTTCTTGAGATATTTTGTTGATAGACAGACAGACCATGTCGGGAAAACCATTTTTTTTTTTTGATCCAGGGGACCTCAAAAGGTGTATATCCGTCAAAATCTCGACATCGAATATTTGACATGAATCCAATACTTTATCTCTATATATATTAACATATATATAGAGGTAAGAGAAAGTAAAAATAAAATAAAATGAGGCGAGTAGCCGAGAGGATAAAGCAGTTAGGCTTAAAATTCTGATTTAAAGACAACTCGAGTTCAAATCCACCTTAAAGCAAAAAGTTATCCAACTCTATTTGAGATGCCTCCTCCTGAGGAAGAAACGGGAATCCACCTCAGTATTATTCCCATGAAAGTTATTTCTCAGAGTGCCAGGTCTGGCACTAATGACTGAAGAGAGAGAAGGGGTCTTAACTTTGCAATGAAAAAAAAAATTTCAACAAATGCGGTCGTCATTTTTGTCAAATTTTATACTATTTAAATACAATTTAAAACAAGATCATTACTTATATAATTTAATTCAACCAATCCTATGAAGATTAAATGCATTTGAAAACGAATTAAATTTTACTTTTATACGTATATCCGACTTGGATAAAACCATTTCTTTTAAGATCTCAGATAAAACAAAAATCCGATATGGTTTTTCTATATTCAATGAGTGTGAAATCGATTAACCGTTTTATTAAATTCTCGCTACATTCCTCCTCTTGATTCAATAATTTATGCATGATATCTTCCTCTTCTTCTTTATTGGTAAGAAGATAATACTATCATTACACTCAAATAATAACATAGATACTGATCGTAACTGATAAAAAAGGTCGTCAACCGTGGAAAATATCGTAGATGATGCAAAGGCATCTTTCACTTTTATTTTGCTAAAGAATTAGGGATGGAAAAGTCGACTCTGACTCGATCTTTTACTGAAAATAATCGACTTTTTAGAATCGAGTTGAAACTCTTTCAAGTCGATTAGAATCGATTCTCACTGAACGACTTCGACTTTTTTCTTACAATATTTAGTATCCGATGGTAATATAGTTTGTAACGTTTTCATTGATTGACTTTCATCTTTCTTTTAAAACCTACGCATAACACACCAATCAACACGCTTTCTAAGATCGGTTAGTGAACATATGTGGCATTCTTAATTCCTCAATTTTAATATTTTATTTTGATACTCAACTTTCATATTTTAGTTAAATATTTTTCGAGATCTATATATTTGAATGAGATAATAGTATTCAAAATACCTCGATTCGGACTTAACTAGTCATAGATATATTCAACAAGACATGTGAGTGTTTTTATTGGTGAGGCCAAACATCCCATGGCCCCCGGGAATCGAACCCAGGATCTCCGCCTTTCCGGGGCATAGGCGTGCTATCCATTGCACCAGGCCACCGGACCCTCGACCTGCACCAATAAAACTCACTTCCCCTTATATGCAGTTAGTCGCGCAAGTTACTAACTCGTAACGTTTTCATATTTTATTTTAATGTTCGGTGCCATATGACGTGCAATTTCTGGATAGAATATTCTTTTATAAAAATATTGAAAAGAATATTTATATGTGTTGTAATTAATAAAATGTTTAAATACTTAATAAATATTATATTATAAATAAATAAATATATTTAATAAGTTATTTACTGAGTATCTCCTAAGTACGAGTTATAGAGTTTTTAAAAGTCGAAAAATTGACTTTCAGAAATGATTAATCGATTCCGAGAAAATAATCGAAAATCGACTTTTCGAGCGCCTCCTCCTCTATAATGAATTCTCATTTACACAAATCAGCATCATTTTTTTTTTTATTTATTAATTTCTGAGACTGCTATTAAAGGAGTTCCGTTGATTACCTTGATAGAGCCAGTCAGGGATGCCGTTGTAGATGAGACCAGGCCGCCCTGTGCTTGTAAGCTGGTGATCAGGCTCGGTAGGACCCAGACGCACATAGATGTCGTTATCAGCAACCAGAATCAGCCCAGTTGTGTTGCCCAACCATGACGCATGCTGCAGTCTTGTTTGCTGTGCTTTAGGAGCGTCGAGGAGCCGCACCGGGATATGATGGCTGCAACCAACAGTGGCTCGATCTCAGCCTCTGCAGCCAGCGCATACTAACCATCCTCCACCAATCACTCTCTACTTACTCGTTCATCACGTCGTAGACCGTGTAGTGCGCCACAAACGATTGCCGAAATACCTGATGGACAAACAAAAACAAAGAAAATTAAAAATGATGAAAATGAACAAGTTAGTTCTTATCTTTTAATTTTTTCTTCCAAAAGTAACATGTACAAAAAGAGAGGAAACTTTAAGAGAAAATCCTCCTGTCTTTCTTTCATCTCTATTGAATAAAAGTTTATTTTTCTTCAAATGACAAAAAAAATGAAATCTGAAGATCTTTTAGAAATTATTCTAATAATATTCAGACAATAAGCGGATTATTAGAAATCTCTTTGTAAAAAAAAAAGACGTCTTTATCTTAGAATGAATACAAAATTAAGTTATCCTTTCTCTTTTTTTTTTTAACTCACCGATTTGACATTGTGTTGGAAAAGAACATAGCGCAAATCCTGGGAACATTCATAGCCCTTCACGTCAAGCTGCCTCTGAAAACAAAAAAGAAAAGAAAAATGTATTATTGACAAAATACTCGACCGGAGATGACAGCATCTTATTATGGAGAAGTTAATAATTAAAATATACCATCTAAATCTGGAGACGTAACAGATGAATAATTTAGAAAAATACTCTGGAAATTTAATTTTCAGATGGAAGGCAAGATAGTCGAAATTTCTTAATGAAAAAATTATTGAAATGGCCAGCTGTGAACAAGAATCACAGTTTCGGTCTCAACGGGACTATCATCAGGTTATACATGTGAAACAATACAATATCATACAAATTGAGCCCGTGACCCGTGACTCAGAGAGAAGACACTAGCTTCTCGCGCCGGGGTTTCGGGTTCGCTTCCCGCCCCAAGCGAGAAAAATTTATTTCATTTGATTTGACTACAAATCATTTGAAATAAATTGGGATGGGGTCTAAATGGCCTTAGATGCCGAAAAAGACCTTAAAAAAAATCACAAATTGATTGATAAAATTTAATGAAAATCAACCAAAAAAAATAGTAAATTTCACATGTATGCACCATAAGTGAGCCCGAGGAACGTGATTGTGATGGTAATACTTGGGGGTGCCTCAATCATATTTTTTTCGCATGCCGAAGTATGTGAAGTTTAGGAGAGCCTTGGAGAAGGCTTTCGAGGATAAAGGCTGCTCCAGACCATTTAATTTGTCGTCCCTTTTGGCCACAGAAGACTCGGAAGTACATGATGGACACGTTGAGACCGAAACCGGAATGCTTGTCGTCTGTCAATAAATTTTCATTAAAATCTAAACTTTTTTTTTGTCTTTTCGGCATCATAGGCCATAGAGACTTTAACGATACTCATTATTTAAATATGATATATGTGAGAGTGCAGGCATATTTATTTATACCATTTGGTAAGCAAACGATTAAAAAAATATTTATCGGACAGTTTGAAATTCGAACCCGCGCCCCTTGGTTTTAAGATTATCAATATTGACATTTGTCAACCTCTCGGATACGAGGGGGTTTAAATCACTTAAATGCTGAAGCCATTGTGGCTTGAATTTTGAAATTACTAGAAAGCTTCCGGTGATGGATCAACTTGGGTCTAAGGCCGGTATCCCACTAGGACACCACGGTGGCGCAACCAGTGGGCCCGTGGTTACCGCTGCAACCAAACCGAGCAACCAATCAGGCAACCAAGAGAGACATCAGCAGTGCTGCTCATTTTAAAAATCTGATCTAATTCAATTCCCACAGCGGTGGAGACACCAGTAGGATGTACGAATGCTGCACGGCTGGTGGTGCAACCAAACTGGTGGAGGAACCAATCCGACACCAAGTGAGATATGCTCCTAAGGTTCATTCAATGGTTATTCCTCTTCGTCGATTTTTTTTTTTCAAATTATAGGCTAATATTATATTCCACATAATGAGTCCTAATTGAAGATTATAAATGCATCAGAGGGGAGAAATAATCCGGCCAACACTTGATATAATTTCATTTGTTAGGGTGCGAAAAACCGTTTAACGGCGAATGAGAAGCTGGTTACTCTAGGCGGCAAGAGATGGCGTTAGTTCTTCCCATAGGGAAACAAGCGTTTTATTCCATTTCATTTTTTGAAAGATTCCAGCTAATTAATTAAAGGCAAATAATTAATTATTCTTTAACACAATGAATACTAATTTAATTATCTATAAGATATAGAGCGATTTAAAAATATCTTTTATTTAATGTGATTAATCTAAACAAAAATTTCGAAAATCAAAAAAAGGCCTGTAGATAATTTAAATTGCTTTAATTTATAAAAAATTTGAGGTCGATAGCTTCAAAATTGTGGCCGCAACCTCTCGAAATAAGCACCTCGAGACGAATCACCTTAAAGGTGTAGTAAGCGAAGAGAGTGTATCCTTATTTTTCTAAATTTCGTTCCTAGTTGAATACGATGTATATTAATTTGACTTTTTTTGTTTTTTATTGACTGACCTACTGCAATGGAATTTTTTTTCTTCTCTCCGGGGATTACCAATTCGCTAATAAAATAATATCTTCGTTTAAATGGATTTGACTTTATTTTTAAAGGTCAATAGAGAGGCATTTTTGTCATTGAACTTTTATTATTACGAGGTATCCTAAATGTCTAAACGTCTATTAAACTAGAGAGCTTTGCAGTGGCGCAGGTATTTAAAAATCAATTGAAGAAAAATGTCAAGAGTGGCTGGATTTCAATTTAATTTTTGAAATTCAGGATAACAAAATGGAAGGAAAAAAGAATTATAGTTCAAGGACATTACATTAAAGGTAGAAGATTAATTTTGATTTTTTATTATACTAGTAAAATATTTAAGAGCCATTCCGGACTGGGAGGTGATATAAAAATCACTTGCCAACAGTTCAATAGGCAAAAAAGCGCCATTAAATATTGAGCGAAATTTTTTTGTCCTCGGCAAGCTAATGAAGTATTTGCCAAGGGGTTTTTTTTTACAATACGTCCAGGTAGTTGATTATAATAAAATAATATTTTATTTATTATAACATTAAAAGTGAGAGCAGATGAGTCGCTACGGTATTGCAAACTATCAAAATTATTATTAATTATATTTAATTTAAACTTTTAACCTTAGGCTTGTATTTGAAATACAAAATACAAACGCATTTCAAATATTGTATTTCATTTCCAGTATTTGGAATAATGCCTAGCCATTATAAAATAAAAATATTTTTGTAAAAGTGTAAACATACACACGCTTCCTTCCTCATGAATAAAGTGAGATCAAAATATTTTGAGAGTGAAAAAAATCTTGAATGATGATTGTCTGTAAAATTCATGTCAAAATGGCTTCAGAAAGTAAGCAAGAGAATCCCGCTTGGATACCAGCAGCAGAAGTTAAAAATAATAA
>JAKCPI010000736.1:0-11742 GCA_023213315.1 Euborellia annulipes
TTAAGATGTTGTTTAATTAATGTGGGGATTTGTTTTTCAATTTTTTGTAGTTTGTTTATTTCTTCATTCAGTTGAGGAATTTTACTTATTTGTTCCTCCAACACAGGGATTTTCTGGATCAAAGTGTCATGATTTTGAAGTTGTATTTGGGCATCTTCTATTTTCGCTTCTACTTCTACGATTTTGTTTTTATTCATGTTAATGGCTACAGAAAGGTCCTGAATGTTTTTATCAAGTTTATCTTCTAGACGGTTAAATTGTTCGCTCATTTTCATGTCCCTTTCTTCCATTTTCATTTCCCTTTCTTCCATCCTTTCGTTCATTTTCATGTCTCTTTCTTCCATCCTTTCGTTCATTTTCATGTCCCTTTCGTTCATTTTCATTTCCCTTTCTTCCATCCTTTCGTTCATTTTCATGTCTCTTTCTTCCATGCTTTCGTTCATTTTCCTGTCTCTTTCTTCCATCCTTTCGTTCATTTTCTGTAGCATCATCATTACGGGGTCGATTTCTCGATTAGTATTGTTATTATTCTGCCTATCCGTTATTGGTGGCTGCTTCTCCGATTCCTTAATTCGATTGTGTGAGGTTTCAGAGTCGTCCACTGCTGTTGATTCAGGGCACCTTATAAATTCTTCCCTTACTCTGCTCTCATTTTCCAAAGATTCAGAGTGTGGTTCAATCACATTTGTATTTTCTGATATACCCAGTGCTGAATCGTCCGAGCATTGACCAACCTCCATTTTTGGGGTTGATTGATGGCATTTCCCGATAAAATCGAGCAACGATTCCTGGGTGTTTGTTACATTGTTCATTATGGCTGTTTGATATTAAGAATATTTTAAGAATGTAAATTTAATTATTTATTTTGAGGTCTAAAATGATTTTTTTTTTTTTTTTTTTTTTTTTTTTGAATTTTATTTAAAATTTAAAGAATTTTGCGCAAATTTTAACTTTCCTATTTTGAAATAAATTTAGATTCAGTTAAATAGGATTTCGGCGTGCCCGAGAACCGATTCCAGCCAGCCTCCTTATGTTAGGCTAAACCGTTCTATTTAGGATGGGCTACCGGCCTGTTATGACTTCATTCCAGCCATCCTCCACCATGTTACCTCTTTCGGCTTTTATATTGGGTTTTCTCAGTGTAATAGGGAATGTAATTATCTGCTTCGCATTTATTTTATTATATAGGGCGTTATCCGCATGATTTTAAAGGATAGGGAAGAGAAAATATATATTTCTTTTAATTAAGGTTGCTCTAAACTAATCTAGAAATAAAACAAGTTGTTTAACACTAGGAAAAGTTAACGATTTTATTTTAATTCAAGAAGCAAGTAGTATTTGGATTTTGTTTTGCAAATAAAGTTTTAATAATGAGATAGGTATGTGAGAAATTTAATAAAAGTATTTTAATAAAGAGATTGATTAACGTTTAAGCCTTACAAATATTTATTATTATTTTCTTTGTTTAGAAAGAACGTTCTTTGCGTTTGGTTGGTGATTAAAATTATTTATATTTATATTAGAAAAAGATTGTGAAATGCTTAGAAAATTATAAAATTATTATTTGAGATGTTCAGAAATATTATTCGTATTATTTGTGAAAGTTATAATTATTTTTAATATTTTTTATATTATTGATTTTTTTTATGATATTTAGAAATATTACTTTAATTTTTAAAGCAAATTATTATTTTTTATTATGTTTGAATGATTATGTTTAAAAAGTTTATTATTGTTCATAAAATTTAATTGTTAAAAAGTTTGTGATCACAGAAGGTTAATTATTGTGTCTACTCATCTTTCGATGTCTTGAAAGCCGCTTGATGCAGGTAAGTGAAGAATTTGATTGTAGAAATAAAGATGTATGATGCTGTTTGATCAATTTTTCTGTTTCAGGCTCTCGCTGTCTTCCGATCAACGAGTATAGAGAAATTTAGATACTTGGTAATTGATATTGCACATAGAATAATTACTGGGGTATATAGTAATGCATTTGCATAAAAATACTGGGTATATTTGAATTTGTTTCTGATGAAGACCTCAGAGAGAATGATTTGATATGTTGCTCGTGTGAGAGTCGAGGGCGGTCTTCTCTTTTTCCTTTTCGGCTTTGTCCGCCGCTGCTGTATTTCTCCAGGCTTCGAGTCAGGGGTGGGTTCCCCCACTCCCTCCATTCTTCCATTCTATTCTCTCCTCTATTTTATTCTTTATTCGTATTTTTTGAAATTTAATATTTGCGAATATATTTTTATTTAATATATTCTATTTTTATATTCAACATTTAATTTTAATATTCTTTTAAACAATTTTTTGTATACTATTTGATCTAAATAAATATCTATATTTTAAAAATATTATTTTTATTTCTTCTTAAAAATTCCTTTCAAATAACATTAGGAAAATCAATCATCACCAGATTAATATCTCAATAATACTTTTTTTATTTTTTAAATAAATGCTCTTTTTTTGTTCATTTTGCACAGAAGGCAGCAACGCCATTGCTAATAAAATATAAAAAGTTTGAATGTTTATTCCCAAAGTTCATTAATTGCCCCCTACCCCCTCTCACATCGAGGCCTAAAATAGTCATAAATGTCAAAGAATATTTTTTAATATATGTAAAATATAAATATAAACTTTCTATGTGTGTGTGTGTTGTGCAGTTAAAATGATTTTTTTTTTTCACTCTCTTTATCGCTATTCGATATTGTTTTAGAAACATTGTTTTCTAACTATTTAAATTCGTTTTTTTTTTTTATTTATTAGATTTTTACTTTTTCTTTTTTTTTTATTCAACTTTCCCCGCACTTTGCAATAGAAAGAATTCATTTAATTTTATTTATTTGCTTGTTATAACATGATTAAATAAAAAAAAAAAAAAAGCAATTTTTTATTAAAATTAATACAAATATTAATAACTAGCCGTGCCGCCTAACTTCGGGGGACATAGCGAGGCCTCGCCTCATTGAACAGTTTCGGTCATCATCAGAGCTGGAATTAATTAATAATAATAATAATAATATTTATCTTTAATATAAAAGAATAATTAATTAATAATAAAGTTATTAGAGTGTTACATTTATCAAATCTGGCCTGTGGGAAAAATTGTAACTTCAGCAATTAATAACTCAAAAAATTATAAGAATTTGGGTAATCTCTTGGAAGTTCTTTTTTGAGCATATAAAATTTCGTTTTGAAATTCAAAACTAATGTCCGACCGAAACAAGATTTTTAAACGAAACCAAATTTCGGTCTCAATCTTAGTTTCGGCCGAAACGGTAACCGAAACCGAAACTTGTATTTTTTCCGCACCTTTTCCGCTTTTGCAAATCATTTGATCTTTTTTTTTGTATGCGAGTCTCATCCCATCTTTTCAGACTCGGGTATCGGCTACTTTTTGGCCGAAACTGGCCTAAACCGTAACCGAAACCGAATATTCGGTCGGTTCCTATTCAAAACATTAGTGGCAGCGGTGGGATTCGAACCCACGCCTCCGAAGAGACTGCTTGCTAACAGGATCGAAATGGGGGCGGCGTTGGTCCACAAAGACATCTTTTTCTTTAGAACTCTTATTAAACTCTGAAACTATTTGATGGATTTTCGTTAATGTTAAAATTTTAAATTTAAAGCTCAAATTGGGGTACATGAACGGATACGTGAATTGACGTGACGTCAGTCACACCAGAGGATTACAAAAAAATTAGAGATTATAAAGAAATTTCTATTACAAGTGAGGTGGACAGTTGGGCCCATCCTGATGATGGTCGTATATCTGACCGAAACGTCGGCTTGAAGTGATGATGATGATGATGATAATAAACGAAATAAAATTGGCTGCAATCGCTCTTTTCTTTCTTCCTTACTAAAGAAATGTCGTTTATTTTAATAAATGTACAGTCTCGGAATGCTGGTGAAGGGGGTAAAGGGGTAATCGATTCCTTTAAAAGAACTTCAATCTGGGTTTCAATAACCTCCTAGTGTGTCATCCTCAATAATCTTTTTTTTTTTGATTCAAGAGTTTACTGAATAATAAAATACAGACGATTACATTTCAAAGAATACCAATTGAATTTCAAATTTTGTGTACACCCTATTTCTATTCAAGATGTTTTTTTTTTTTTTGTTCTTTAGGGTGTCACAAATCGACCCAAGTCACGTCACACCGATGTATCTTGGATGTTCTGGGATTTCTTTTTTTTTTCTCTCTCTCTTCACAGTTAAACGCACGTGCATTAACGAGCTGTCGATTGGTTGTTGTCGAAATGAACCTCCCCACCCCCTCTCGTCGTTTTTGAATTCACCCCTTGTTCGTATGACACATTAAAGTGAGGGAGAACTCTAACCTCTCTAATGTCACTCATATCCTACGCCCTAACTTTTTTTTTTTTTTTTAAACAAATAATGATAGAAAGGGAATTTCTCCTTTTTTACTTTCTCTTACCTATGTATATATGTTATATATATATAGAGAGAAAGTATTGGATTCATGTCAAAAATTCGATGTCGAGATTTTGATGGATATACACGTTTTGAGGTCCCCTGAATCCAAAAAAGTGGTTTTCGCGACATGGTCTGTCTGTGTGTGTGTGTGGGTGTCTGTGTTAGACACCATCCTTGAGCGTGAAAATAAGCTTTTAATCAAAGAGTACTAGTACTTTACTTTTTCATTTTTTTTTTTAATTTTCTCAAAATTTGTTCCAACGATTTTGATTAAAATTCATATATTAATTATTTTTTAGATGCTCTTTAAAATGTATATTCTCATTTTGGCATTGAAATCTTTTGAAGACCACTTTACTCTTGTACTTCATAGAAAGATAGGAGAAATGGTTGCCAAGGTAACAAAATATAAATAAATTTTCCATCTCAATTCAAATGTACTTTACTGTCGGAAACTAAATATATTTCGACACAAAAAAATCTGGTGTGACAAGCACACAGAACACAACTTTTGATTCCCGAAGGTATTGTGTGCTGTGCGACCAGTCACAACAGATTTTTTTTTCTTTTGGGAAGATGGAAATCTTCTTAGACATTCTGAAACTACTCATCAGGAATTATTACCCTCTAAAACCATCTCTCTAATGTCCAGCTGGGTTTAAGGAATCCTGCAGGACCACCGTTTTTAAATCGTATTACATCACAGGAAGAAGCATTTTCCACTTTGTCTCCCCTTGGTTGGCTTTATCACAACTGTGGGGTAACTGATGTTACTAAGTTTTCTGGTGTTAGACTCTCCCCAAATTGCTGTGCTAGTTCCCTGCAGAAACTGGATCTTCCTCCAGATTTAAAAGATAACGTTAGTCCTTGACCCTCATTTAGGGTAAAATCTACCTATCCGCGATGTCTGGTTATTTAAGGTGCGATGTGCGAAATAAGCCAGTATCGTTCTTTAACTGATTGTTCTCATCTCCAAAAATTTTGGACTCAGTGCCCCTCATGTACAAGGTTATTAAATTTACATTCCCACTATCGTTCGGACCTCTAAGCAAACACAAGAGGTCCTTCCACGAGTACTAAGACTAGAACTTTGTAACCCAATAATATAGAAACAAGTGGAGGAGTTTTTATAACATCGTTGCCGATTTTTTATCCTCTCCCATGAAATAAAAAATTAAACGACCCCTCCCGTTTAATGTAAATATTAAAATGAATCAATGAATGGAAAACTTTTACACACCCACACACTCTCTCTCTCTTTCTCTCTTTCTCCTTAAGCATTCATAACACACTCTCTCTTTTAAATTGTCGTCTTTTCATGCTCAATGTCATACGATTATAAATTATGAGCCTCCCCCCCCAACTCCTTTGCACTCATTTTAAGACTTAATTAAAACAATCTGTTGCTGGAGACAAAGAAAAAGAAACTGGAGAAATTGAGTTAAGATTGAGAACACGCACACACACACACACACACACACATTTATGATGAAAATCTTTATAAAAGTTAAAATTAAATAGATATGGTGATTGTGCCATAAGGGGTAAGGGGTTCGCAAGATGTCAGATGCGACATAAAAGGGTCTAAATGCACTACGATACCGAATTTAAATTTTAAAAAATATACAAAAAAGAATTACAAATATTTATTTCTTTCAAACTACAAAAGATAGAAACACAATTCCAAATGTTCTGGAATGAAATACGAATCAGCTAGCTTTCTAGTTATCGAATTCACAGCCTCAACAAATTTTTAAAACTGTAGTGCGACCGCGCGATAATTTATGGCAGTGAGACCTGGCCGTTAAAGAAAGCACAGGAAAGAAAGTTGGATGTGGCGGAATTGAGAATGGTGAGATGGGCTTTGGGAAAAACAAGAAGGGATAGAGTGAGGAATGAGAAGACCCGAGAAATGGCAGGGGTGGTGGAGGTATCCAAAAAGATCCAGGAAAGTAGGCTGAGATGGTTTGGTCATGTGATGAGAAGAGAAGAGGAATATGTGGGGAAAAGAATGTTGAATTTGAAGGTGGAAGGAAAGAGACCAAGGGGTAGGCCCAAAAGAAGGTGGATGGACTGTGTGACTGAGGACTGCAGGCAGAAGGGATTGGAGTTTGAGGATGTGCAGGATAGGGCTTTGTGGAGAGGGAAAATAAAAATGAGCGACCCCTAAAAAAAAAAATAATAAGGATAAGCCACAGCGAAAGAATAAGAAGAAGAACAATGTTGCAGACTTTCAAGAGTGTCAACCATAGCGGGGATAAAAACACGATCTTTTACGTTACCCCACAGATAAAAATCACACGGAGTGAGTTCTGGGAGGCCACCGGTGTTGAAGTTACTCCTCTTCCAATCCAACATCCTGGAATGGTGTTATTCAGATAACGCCGGACGTTATTAGAGAGAAATGAAAATTGAACTTTTTTCTCTTTCCAGGAACGTTGTTGTGTACAGTAGTTTGGAAGAAATCTGTTTCTTCTTTTTGAATGGACAGAACTTCATACCATTTAATTAAACTATCAGTCTATGTCTTAATTAAAAACACTAAGTTTCATGTGAAATTTGAGGAGGTTCGTGGACAATTTGTGAATTACGAATCTAGAGTTGATATACAACTCGGGTTCAAATCCCACTTGCCGTGAAAATTTTTCAACATTGCCAATGCCTCCGTCTCTCTGTAATTGTGTAATTGGAGTTTGTCTCTGTTGAGAGAAGTAAAAAATAAAAGAAATCACATGAACGCATTCGAAAATGGATAATTTCAAAAAATTTCCTATAAATACAGACTGCTCACAGCATCAAGCCGCAGCAGTCAATGAACTCAGTGGTCCAAGGAAGACATCGACATGCCCATATTCATAATTACATAGGTGCATGATTCTGTTTATTGGAGATCTCAATTGTTATTTCCCGATACTATATAAAAGGGTGTTACATGACGAGTGGGCCTCAGGGGAGCGTGGAAGTCAAGAAAGGACAGCGAAACAGTGTCATCGATAACACCATGAATGAGCCTGGTGAGATGGACTATATGGGCGGCCCCCCAACGTTTTTCAAGGGTCTGAAAACCAAACTCCTGAAGGAGAATCTGGTAGGAATATTCTGCATAATGTGGATAGTGGCCATGGGTTTTAAAGTATAGGAATTTTATTTAGAAAGTTGAACTGGATCCTTTCTATTCTCTCCACATGAGTTCGATAGACGGGACTCCAGATAATGGCGCAGTATTCAAGCTTCGAAATGACGTATTACTTACTTTTACTTTACTTTACGCGAATAGGCCCAAAGGACCGCGCGATGATGAACAAATCTGCCTCCAGAGGGAACGATCCTTTGTTTTATCTCTCCAGTCCTCCCATTCTCCGATCGCAGCCAGATCGTTCCTGACTCCATCCATCCATCTCATCCTCGGTCGTCCCAGAGGTCTTCCTCCCCCACTGGCTTGAAGTCGAATGCCACTCTTGGCCAACGCGAGTTGTCCATGCGCGCCACATGACCAAGCCATTGTAGACGCCTGCTCTTCATAATCCCCACAATATTAGCCTCTCCGTATAGTTCCTCTAGCTCTCTGTTGTACTGTCTTGTCCATTCTCCCGTACTAGTGTCTCGTACAGGGCCAAAGATCTTTCTTAGAACTTTACGTTCAAAAACCAGGAGCCTATTACAGTCTTTCACCTTTATGCTCCAGGTCTGGCATCCATAGAGAACAACGGGTTGTATAAGGGTCTTATATATACGAAGCTTGAGGTCCTCAGATAGACTGCGGGACCCTAGTATGTGGCTCAGTCCATAGTAGCATCGACTTCCTGCCTGCAAGCGTGCATTGATCTCCATTTCCTCAGATCCATCGTCAGAGAATATTGAGCCCAGATATCTGAATTCAGTGACTTGCTTATATTTCTTTTTGTTTGCTAGGAGAGGTTCATGTCTGGGTGTTGTAAGCATTGTATCCCGTCTTAAGACTAGATATTCTGTCTTATCTTCATTAATTTGTAAACCTACTTTACTGGCCTGATCTTCCAATCTTCCTACCAGGCACGCTAGCTCACTTGAAGATCCTGCCAAAAGAGCTATATCATCCGCGTAAGCCAGCATGGCCATCTTATCCTCCCCTACATAGAAGCCCTCCGGGCACATCTCAGAGACTTCCCGAATTACTTTTTCCAACATGATGTTAAATAAAATTGGTGACAGTCCGTCTCCCTGCTTCAGGCCAGATGCAATTTCAAACTCCGCAGCCAGCTGGTTACCAAGTTTAACTTTCCCTGTTGTTTCTTGTTCACAGACTTTAATTAGGTTTACCAATTTTTTTGGGATCCCAAACTCTCCCAGACATCTAAATAGGCTTTCCCGATGTATACAATCGTAGGCTTTTTTAAAATCGACAAACATCACGTGCATCTCTTTTCGGTACTCTCCCATTTTTACTTTCTCTTACCTATGTATATATGTAATATATTAATATATATAGAGAGAAAGTATTGGATTCATGTCAAAAATTCGATGTCGAGATTTTGATGGATCTTCACGTTTTGAGGTCCCCTGAATCCAAAAAGTGGTTTTCGCGACATGGTCTGTCTGTGTGTGGGTGGGTGGGTGGGTGTGTGTGTGTGTGTGTGTCAAATTTTAAGCATGAAGGAATTGAGCTATGAGGCTGAAATTTTATATTTAAGTTAAACACCCCCCCGGGACCGGAAAAATAAGCTTTTAATCAAAATCGGCCAAAGAGTACTAGTACTTTACTGATGTACTTTTTCAGTTTTTTTCGATTTTCTCAAAATTCGCTCTAACGATTTTGATTAAAATTCAAAAATTAATTATTTTTAGATGCTCTTTCAAATGTATATTCTCGTTTTGCCCACAAAATTGTTTGAAGCACACTTTACTCTTGTGCTTCATAGGAAAGATAGGAGAAATGGTTGCCATGGTAACAAAATATAAATATTTTCCCATACTTATAAATTTTACATCTGAATTCAAATATTCCCTACTGCCGGGAACTAAATACATGTCGACACAAAAAATCTGGTGTGACAAGCACAGTACACAACTTTCGATTACCGAAGGTAAGAGAAAGTTGTGTGCTGTGCGCCAGTCACACCAGATTTTCGAACAGCTGTCGTAGTACGAAAATGTTGTCTGTCGTAGATCGACCCATTCTGAAGCCAGCCTGATATTCCCCGATTATTCTCTCCGCAAAAGGTTGAATTCGGTCTAGAATGCACTGTGACAGTATTTTGTACCCGATGTTCAAGAGGGATATTCCTCTATAGTTGTCACAATTCATCTTATCTTTCTTCTTGAAAACTGGGCATATTACGGATACCTTCCACGCTTCGGGAATCTTCTCGCTAGTCCAAATTTGCTCAATCAGGGTATGCATTTTTTTATGGAGCGCTTCTCCTGCGTGTTTTATAAGCTCTGAGGATATTCCATCTTCTCCTGGGCTTTTGTTTAGTTTCAGCTTATTTATCTGCTTCTTAATTTCATCCAACGTAGGAGGAGGGAAGTCCATATTTTTGTATGCAGGAAGAAATTCAAATGTTGACATAGGTTCGTCGCAATTAAGAATGTTTTTAAAATATTCTGTCCATCTCTTTGAGATGTCGTTATCATTGGTTAAAAAGATTTCCGTCCCAATTCTTAATAAATTTTTGCCTATGTCCGATCTTTCCTTTTAATTTATTTATCTTATAATAAAGATGCCTTGGCTTATTCTCTCGAAAATCGGACTCCATTTCTAAGAGGATTCTATTTAGAAAGTTTCTTTTTGCATTTCTGAGGACTTTTTGGGTATCTTTCCTTATTTTATAGAATCTTTCTCTCCCGTCCACATAGTTCCCTCGTAGCCATTCCTCTCTTGCCCTGCGCCTTTCCTCGCATGCCTTTTCACAGCTTTCATCAAACCACACTTTTTCCTGTTTTTTCTTTTCACCTATAGTTTTGGCCGCTGCCATAGTTATGCTATTTCTTAAGCTTGTCCAGAGAAGGTTGACATCAGGACCATCCCCACTTTCCTGTAGGGATTCCATGCTGTTGGTTAGCTGTTGTGAATATTCTTCTTTCCACCTCTCGTCGTCCAATTTTTCAGTGTCGAACTTTTGATCGTCTCTCCTTTATCTCTTTTTAGCCATTTTATTTGTATATTCAAATGACTTTTCACCAGGAAATGGTCACTATCACTTTCCGCCCCTCTAGCTGTCTTCACGTCTGTGACCCAGTGCTTAATATTTTGGTCTATAGCGATGTGATCTATTTGGTTGACAGTTCTTCCGTCTGGAGACACCCATGTTCCTTTGTGGATATTTTTCCTTTGGAAATTCGTGCTCGACACGAACAAACCTTTAGAAGAGGCGAACTCTATGAACCTTATGCCATTATCGTTACTGGTCTCGTGTAGACTATGTTTCCCAATCGTAGGGATAAATATCCGCTCTCTCCCTATTTTAGCATTCAAATCTCCCAGGAGAATTTTGTGGTTTCTTCTTGGAATAGCATCTATGATAACTTCTAGATCGTTATAGAATTCATCTTTAATGCAGGGCGGACTATCCTCTGTGGGGTGTGGCTTGGTGCTTCTATAAACGTGAGCAGGCATTTACTGACTTTGATGGTGATTGGCGGCAATTCGAGGGCTGTTAGATGAAAAGTAAGTGACATTTCTTGTTAACCTTTTACTGATGCAAAACCCTGTACCATGTGGTATGTCTTTCTGTCGAGCCGC
The DNA here is from genome assembly GCA_023213315.1 of Euborellia annulipes. Classification (NCBI taxonomy): domain Eukaryota; kingdom Metazoa; phylum Arthropoda; class Insecta; order Dermaptera; family Anisolabididae; genus Euborellia; species Euborellia annulipes. The sequence goes on from JAKCPI010000736.1 coordinate 11,162, forward strand.
CGTAGAATATTGGTCGAGTTTTCAACGTCCAGTATACCACCCTTATCCCATCGGATTTCCTGGAGGGCCACAAGATCTAGTTTGTACTTCTCTAGTTCTCTAACAGTATGTATTGCAGCGCCTGCTTTGTACATCGTACGGACATTCCATGTTCCAAAACGTAGACCATTTCCGCGCCGAGGTCGAGATCCGTTGAATCCATCCGTGTTCCGAGGCTGATTGTTCGTGGGTTTACCATTCTTCGTTTTTTACGGAGCGGGGTGGTAGCCCCGCTGCCGACCCCCTCCTGGGAGGACCGTCGATTTTCTGTTGGGGTTTGCTCCCTTAGCCGGTGGGCCCGGTTAAAGCGCGAAAACCCGCTTTCACCCCTCTCCATTGGCCGCTTGACGACCACCCATTGGCTGCCAAACGTTCCCCCCAGTTACGACGTGGACGTAGGAGATAGGATTTGCTGGCAGAGCTGACTCAGTTTTGACTCTGAGGTTCCTGGTCATCCAGGCATCAGTGAGCGTTCCCGACATTTAGTGGGCAAGTAGTACCGACACCTACAGGCCCGTCGAGAGCTCATACCAGCCTTAACC
>JAKCPI010000737.1:0-28140 GCA_023213315.1 Euborellia annulipes
CCAAAGAACTCACCTTTGGCATTAGTTGAAAGATTTTTAAATTTAATTAAATTATCATCTAATAATTATAGATAAATAAAATAATACAAGGTTAAGTTTAAAATCCTTTGGAAACTTAACCTTGAGGTTATTTATTATGATTAAAGATAATTTAAATGTTATAGATAGAATAAAAGAAAGAGAGTGGAGCTAGTGAGATTTCTATTTTATTAATGCTTGCTGACATTTCGGATCTGTTTAGGACCATCTTCAAAAACTAACAATACAGAAATAACAACAGGCTCAAATTCCGAAGGAACTTTTCAGCGAGGAAATATAAGTATTATAAAACAATTTTTTATTCGCCGACGTTTCGGTCGCCATTCACGACCTTCATCAAATATTGTTAACTATACACGATCATAGGTATTTTAATGCCTATTGAAATCACATACAATTTCTTTTTTTTGGTATGCGCAACAATTATCATTTACTTACTTACTCGGAGTCTCTTCTTCAGAATACCTAAGATTGTGTATAATTAACAATATTTGACCTGATATAGGTAGTGATAGGCGACCGAAACGTCGGTGAATAAAAACAAGCCGAAGATATTTTTATTTATATTTATATCTCCTAGTTGAAAAGTTCCTTGGGTTTTTAAATTTACTTTTAAACTAACCTAAATTTAGGTTAATTACATCAATGTAAACTTTCTTTTTGAAATATTCATCTATTACATCTCGCGATACAAATTTAATTTCAATTTTAGAAATTTCAGGACACTTTAAATGAATTTTACATTAAAATAAAGCTTCAAATCACTCTGGTAAAACTCTGGTCTTTATACTGTAAATCTAAAAAAAAAAAATTCCCCATAAAAATTCGTCGAATAGTTTCTAAGTTCAGACATTTTTATAATTAAAAAAAAAAAATAAATAATATTTAAAATCTTATAATTATCTTCAATATATATAATAATTGCGGTGTGTCCGTCTGTCCGTCCGTCTGTCCGTCCGTCTGTCCGTCCGTCTGTCCGTCTGTCCGTCCGTCTGTAGCGCTCTGTTTGACCAACTTCCATTTGGAATTTTGAAACGAAATTTTGCAGTCTTATAGAGGACGTTATGGAGAGTCCCGGGAAAATACTCCCGGAGTCCCGAAATTCCTATAACTTTTTGAGTTATTAATTCCTAAAGTTACGATTTCTTCCATAGGAAATGTATAGAGAAATATTTTTGTATTCTTTTCATTTGTGTATTCTTTGAATGTAAACAAATCCTCAAGCAGGCACTGGACTGGAATACTTAGTTGTTAGTAATAATAATTTTCTTTTCATAATTAAGAAAAGGCGAGGGTCCGCCGCAGGCGGGCGAGGCCGGCTGATGGGGGGGTCGGGGCGTAGCCCCCGCCTCCTGGGCTATGAACCGTTTCTCATAATTAAGAAAGGCGAGGGTCCGCCGCGAGCCTGCGGAAGAAAGCTTCGGCACAGGGGTCCAGGGGGCGTAGCCCCCTGTCCCTGGAACGCCAGCCCGTTTCTCACCAGAAAAGGCGAGGGTCCGCCGCAGGCGGCCGAGCCAGCTGGTGGGGGTCCAGGGGGGCGAAGCCCCCTGGCTGTATTTATATCTCCTGGCTGAAAAGTTCCTTGGGATCTTAAAATTACTTTTAAACTAACCTAAGTGTAAACTTTCTTTTAAAATATTCATCTATTACATCTCCTGGAATAATCAATGAATTTTACACTAAAATAAAGCTTCAAATCACTCTGGTAAAATTCTTTATAATGTAAATCTAAAAAAAAAAAATCCCCCATAAAAATTCGTCGAATAGTTTCTAAGTCCAGACATTTTTATAATTAAAAAAAAATAAATAATAATAATTAAATCTTATAATTATTTTTCTATAAATATTTATATAAATTAAATTTTTGAACGCGAATTTATCTACACCAATTAAATTAAATTTTTCTAATTTTTTTTTTTTCAAAAATTATATTTAACAGAGAAATTTTATTAATATCAATCTACGGTTTACGTTTCAGACCAAGGGTTTTTAAACTCTAGTGGTATGTTTCTCCTTTAAAATAAAAAAAACAGGAGGTGTGAATATGCAATGTCCAGAACAATTTTTTTTTTTTTCTTCATTAATGAGTAATATTGTTTTATATACACCCTGTATCGTCGACGTCTCCTTAGAAAACCAGAAGAGAAGAGGGTAGGAGTGAAAGAGAGAGAGAAAATAAAGGCGTTGGATTCCACGCAATAGGCTAATCCCAGTCTGAGAGGAGGCATGATGGAAATTTTAAGTGATAATTGAGAAAACTGATTAAGCTATTTTATTTCTGATGTATGCAAGCAGTGAGAGTGAAGTATTCAAATTCAAGAATTGTATTTGAAAAATCAGAAAATTTAATAAAGAAAAATGAAAAATTTAAAATTATTTATTATAATAATAAAGCCTCTTAGATATTTTCTGGTTTTGAATTTTTCTTACAATTAAAATTGAAATTCAATATATTTCATTAATTATAGAACAATAATTGTGAGATTTAATTTCAACTTTTCCTTTAAAACGGATTAACTTCGAAACTACTTGACGAATTTTTATGGTTTTTTTTTTTTTTTTTTTTTTTTTTTTTCAATGTATAGAAGTAATAGCTGTTCTCTTAAGAGGCCGTGTAAATTTTTCTATTTAAATATTCTATTAATAATATTATTACTTTGTAAGATTGAATTCAAAGTGAATAAAAACCATTAATGACATAAGGTTTACGTTTTATTTTTGATATTATTGTATTTTATGTGCAATTGTTAAAATTAATTTTATTTAAATCATCTTAAAACGTTGTTTAAAGATTTTAAATTAAAAAAGTCTTGCAACGGCCTACTTTAGACAAATTCTACATTTAATACAATTTAATAATTAAAGAACCTACCCCTCCCCACTCCGTTTTTTTTTCTTTTAAACGTTAAATATCAAGGAGATCGTCAAAGAGAATTTTATCTCCTATTTTCACCTTTAAGAGACAAACATTTATTCATCCTTACGCCCTTGGGAATTATATTTATTTATTATTTTTTTTCTCTCTTCTCTTATTTTTTTTTTTTTTTATTCATTAAAATCCTGATTAAAATTCTTCCTTATATTTTTATTTATTCGCTCTCTTTTGTAATAATAATAATAATAATAACTAACTTTAAGATGTATAAAAAAAAATTATATTTTTTATTTCTCTCCCCCCGCCCCCGCCCCCCTGCAGTCGCATCCTTTTATTCTTTGAGCACCTCCCCCTGACTATATAAGACCAAAGTTTAATATTTGCTTTTTGCACCCTCTTTTTTTTTTAAATAGAAGGTAACAACGTTAAAAGAAATCTGCTTTTTTTTTCTTTCTTTCGTTTCTTTTAATTATTAAATGAGAAGGAAGAAAAAAATATGACAAGATAATATTTTTTTAAAAATTCTTATATATTCTTTTTTTTTTTTTTTTTTGAAAATTAAATTTGAAGATAAAAATTAAATTAAATTCTTAATGGATTAAGATATCATTAAAGAGTTACGAAAATTACTCCCCTTAAAAAAATTAATGTTTGAGGATTGCTCCAAAAAAATACAGAAACGTCACTTTTATCACAGATATTTCGATGGTAGTTAATTAAAGAAAAAAATCATTGTGTGGTTTTATGAAACCACGATGTAAGTGAAACTTTTTTTTCGGATCGTAGGCGTTTAACCGAAAATTATTCAATTAAGGGTATTACAATCGCGTTTTTAATCTTAACTTAATAATCGGAAAATAGGAAATCAATAGACGCATGTTAAAAACTGAGAACAATATTTATTTAGTATTTGAATCATTTTAAATTATTTTAAAAATTATACTCAGGAATTCGCAGTAACTTTGCAGCCAGGAGATTAAAAAAAAAAAATCTTTTATTTAATTTTTATTCGCCGACGTTTCGGTCGCCAATCACGACCTTCATCAGGGCAAATATTGTCAAATATACACGATCTTAGGTATCTCAATATTCATTTCAATTAAATACAATATCCCCTTAATTTGTTATGTACAAAAATATTAACTTTTTTTTTTTTTTTACTTTTTTTTTTTTTTGGAATGGGTGCATAAGGTCCGAAGACCTATAATGACCAATAGTCACATGCAGCCAGGAAGAAAATAAAAACAAAAGGAGAAGCATAAAGGGGAAACTCAACTGCGGGAACTGAGAAGATGCCTGTTGAGGTTAGACTTGAAAGTCTGAAGATTGTAGGTTTTGGGGAAGATAGACGCAGGGAGCTTGTTCCAATCACGGGAGGTCATGGGGACAAAGGAAAGGACTTGCTGTTCGGAGGTCTCTTATTCTTATTTTGATATATATGGTATATGGTATTAGGATACCCTTTCAACAGCAGCATTAGTGCCTGGACAACATAAGGAAATTTCTATTAAAACTTTTAAATTTTCATGTGGGATATGTTCTACTCTAAAATGCCGAAAGATTTCTACCCATCTTTTGTCAAGTTCTATTTTCTCATTGTTCTATTTCTTCAATTTTTCTTCATTTAAATACAAATTTACTCCTCTTCGAATGAGTACAAATGAGTATAAAATTATACAAATGAGTACTTTCAGGATTTGAAACGAGTACGGTTTGCGAAAAAAGAGTACAAAAATCAGTAAATGAGCATATAGTTGGTCACCTTACCAAACAGAACGCGACAGACAGACGGACGGACATTGCATTCAAATTATCTATATTATATCATTTTAGTGAATATTTTACAAGCTTCGACAAATGAACTGATGAACATTTTGTTTTAATTCTTTATAGTGCTATTTGCTAGTTAAAAAAAAAACAAGATAAATTAATCTCATTCCCCTTTCAAGACTAATTTAGTTTAATATAACGACGATTGTGCTTTGGGAGGAACAAAAAAAAATAAAATAAAAAGGGTCGTGCGCCCCCCCCCCCCGCCACTAAAAAAAGGGTTGAAATAAAAACAAGTTTCCGGGACAGGGAAGGAGGGTTAATAAGATGGCAGGGAAATGGCGCAGAAAGTGCACGTTGGAGTAGGTGTCTGTCTGTCTGTGGGGGGTGGAGGGGGGGGTGCAATTAGATATCACAGTGCTATAATTCACCCTGTAATCTTCTTCTTCTTGAGGCAAAGTTCAGCAGAGAGAGAGAGAGAGAGAGTGAGATCAGTTGCATGGAAAAGTAGAGTATTGTGTGCTCTAGAATAATAATAAAGGGCCTTTTTAGGTATTAGTCGAAAGGAGGGGGGTGAAGGGGGGGGGGGGCTATTCACCGTTTTCGATGTCTGCGTTTCATGTTCTCTTGACTATTGTCTTTTACAATCCCATTCTGACTCTTTGAACATGCATAAACGACAGAGAGCATTAAAAAAAAAAAAAAATGTAGATCCTTTGAAAAAACAAAGAGTATAAAGCAGTCATAACCTCAAAATTAAAATTGGCTATAAATAAGTATTTATTTATTCTTTAAATGAATTTCACAGTAAAATCACTCTGGTCAAATTCTTAATACTGTGAATAAAAAAAAAAAATCATTGTGTGGTTTTATGAAACCACGATGCAAGTGAAACTTTTTTTCGGATGGTAGGCGTTTAATTGAAAATTTTCAGAAAATTATTCAATTAAGAGTATTAAAATCGCGTTTTTAATCTTAACTTAAAAATTGGAAAATGGGAAATCAATTGACGCATGTTAAAAACTGAGAACAATATTGAAGATTTGAATCATTTTAAATTATTTTAAAAATTATATTTTATCAATTTAGAAATTCAATAATTAAATCTCACAATTATTTTTTTATAATTCGTCATATATATTAAATTTCAACTTTCCTATTTTTGTTGTCACGGCTTGTGATGTTTTGGCTTGTAGCGTCACGGCCTTTGACGTCACGGCTTGTAACGCGACATGCTGATAGAAGAGCGAAAAAATTTGAGGGGATAAAATAAAAGTTTCACTTTAAAAATCCCCCATAAAAATTCGTCAAATAGTATCCAATTGGCTTAACTGAGATCATCGAACCCGCGACTTTTGGTATACGAGGTTAGCACCCTAACCCCTACACCAAGCCCCGAGAGCTACTTGAATGTTATCAGAAGATTTAATCTCAAAAATATAGAGAAGCTTGAGATACGAAAATCAAAATGTAACTGACAGTTTTCTTGATTTTTTCATAGTTCATAAAGAATTTGACAATATTTATTTTATTATTTAAAAAAGACATGACAATTTAAAATATTTGAATACATAATACATAATAGGTTGTCATTTAAAGTGTTTTAAATACCCAGAAACCCCAAGGGCCTGGGAGGCCCTCCTTGTGACTTTGTGTTTGTAAAGTGGTTCCAAGAATAAATTAAAGCATAGAAAATTTTTTTTTTGAAAAACCCTTTAAAAATACATTTATTATGAATAAATGGAGGAATATTAAAAACTTGAAATTTATAAGAAGCTTTTTCTGAGAGATATTGAGAAAAAACGGAGTGACCGGGCCTGGGAGGCCCTGATTATGTAATATATGTCGACACAAAAAATCTGGTGTGACAAGCACCGAACACAACTTTCGATTGCCGAAAGTAAGAGAAAGTTGTGTGCTGTGCGACCATCACACCAGATTTTTTTTTTGTTATTATTTTGAGTAAATAAATATTAATCAACATTTAAATTGAACAAAAAAAAGAAGATTTTTGAATGTGTAGATGATGTTGACAACATGCAAGAGGTGGATGTAGGGTGTTAGAGTGTGTCCCGTTGGTTTATTATCTCAACTCTGGTTTTTGGCTGAGCACCAGAGCAAAAAGAGAGGAAGTCAAAAGCGCGGAGGGGGGGGCTTGGTCGTGCCAAAAGAACGAACGAACGAACGAACGGTGCAGGCAGCTTCTTCCTTTTCTCTCTCTCTCTCTCTGTAGACGGAAGCAGCAGAAGAGCAACAAAGACACCTTTTATATAACAACCCATCCTGTGTGTGTGTGTGTATGGGTAGAAAGGCGAACAACGATCCGTTGAATGGTGAACAAGCTACAGGATGCAAAGATCCATTATCACCTCACACACACACACACACACACACACACACACGCAAAGATTATTATTATATACATAAATCGATTATAACTTCTCTCTTTCTTTGATGCCCTTTAGAAATCGGCCTGATGTACTTTTTCAGTTTTTTTTTTTTTTTTTTTTCGATTTTTTCTAAATTTACTCTAACAAGGAATGTCACCCAAAGGTGAATCGCCGATTCTTTTGAAACTTGGTGCATTTAAAGAACTCATCTAAAGATTAATTTAGATGAAAAAAGTTTCAGGGATGGGCATACAGAAATATTTTTTTTAAATATTTTTAACTTAATCTATAAAATCAGTACAATAGTGAAAAAATGCTTAAAACAAATCTCATTCTTACAATAACTGCATTTTATAAAAGAAAAATCACATGATTCGTCTTTATAACATAAGTTATTTTCATTGTTGAAACAAAATTTAACAGGATTATCGAAATGACCAGGATGGCTTTGAGAATAACCCGATGCAACCACGAGTGTTTAAATAGATTAATATATCTTGGTGAAGAGAGCTGATTGTGTGCTAATGATTGCAAAATTAGTATATTATTTCTCTGATATAAGTTGATATTTAAATTGAAAAGTATAACGCGATCAGATATCTTCCTCACAAAATTCTTCCAAAGACATCTAGTGGTTGAATAAGACCAGTTGTATTAGGAGGAATAAATAATTGTTCAAAATGTTTATCATCAGGTTTGACTTTTGTGTAGAGGGATTTGTCTTTATAGGTTGATAACGAATCCAATAAAAGTAAACTTTTTTCGCTTACATGAGGAAAAAAAAATATTTCTGTATGCCCATCCCTGAAACTTTTTTCATCTAAATTATTCTTTAGATGAGTTCTTTAAATGCACCAAGTTTCAAAAGAATCGGCGATTCACCTTTGGGTGACATTCCTTGTAAGAATTTTGAATAAAATCCAAAAATCAATTATTTTTTAGATCCTCTTTAAAATGTATATTCTCATTATGCCATTGAAATCTTCTGAAGATCACATTACTCTTGTATTTCATAGGGAAGATAGGAGAAATGGTTGCCACAGAATATAAATATTTCCCCCTTTTATAAATTTTTCATCTTGAATTTCAAAATACCGGCGGCCCTCGGGCTTAGCGTAGTTGGTAACGCGCCTGTCTTGTATACCAGGGGTCGCAGGTTCGGACCCAGGCAGTCCGATCTTGATTGTTAGATTACTATTTTATATTCTTTTTATTCGTTGTCTGCAAATTTTAAGCATTCAGAAAACAGTTTTTAGAGATATTAATTAATATTACAACTTTACCGGACTTGGTGGATTTTTTCGATATTCAAGGCTCCTAGGGCACCCTTTCCCTTTATCCTATAGCTGAAATTTTACACAGATTATTTTTCCATGCAAACCAAACTAGTTGGTAGCGCGCAAAAAAAAAAAATAAATAAAAAATAAACCATTAAAAGTAAGAACCACCCTAATACCCACTTTTTGAAAATCAAATTCATAAACTAGTTTATTGCCCTCGGGGCTTGGTGTAGGGGTTAGCGTGCTAAACTCGTATACCAAAAGTCGAAGATCCATACCCCAGGCAGTCCGATGATTTTATTTAAGAAATTATTTTTATTGATTTTATATATATATATTGTTTTTCTTTTTCTTTATTTATTATTAGAGACCGGATTTTAAGCAAAATGCTTATTGCTGAATTTTATAAGCAGCCATTAGATATTTAATTTCTATACGAATTAGGAAAAACTATAGTTTGCAATCTCAATGCACTTATAAGTGCATTGAGATTGCATTTTTTATGCTTTTTTTGAGTTTTCATGCTTTTTTCCCTTTCGTGCTTATTTGAACTTATTTTACGAATATTTATAAAATTTTTTTTTTTTTTTTTTTATTAAAAAACTTTTTTCCCATTCACACACGCATACACCAAGGACGTATATAAGGGGGGGGGGGGGCCCACAAATTTTCCGCAGGGTGAAAAAATTTGGTTCCGCAAAAAAAAAAAAAATTTTCCCAGGGCGGGGCTGAATAAATTTAGTTTCTTTAAAAAAAAATTTGTATATGCCATTGGTAAGAGTAAAAATTGCTTATTAGATGCTTTATTTCAACTTTTATGCTTTTTTAACAACTTTTTATTCAAGTTTTTTATGCTTTTTTAAGCACTTTTTTTTTTCATTTTTTTATGCTTTGTCCGGACTAGACATGGGTGATACTGTATCAATCTGATATTTTGTATCAGGTAGGAAAAAGTAACAGGTACACATAATGGGTACGAGCAAAAAATATCAGGTATTTAAATACCAAAGTAAAAATCAGATAACGTATTTATTAAAAAAAAAATATATATTTTTTTTCATTTCTGCTCTCTTTCTTAAAGTGAAGAAAAGAGAAATAATGTATAAGTAATAATTAGATTTGTATTTAATTATTATAGGGCCTAGTGAGAAAAGTAGAGTAAAAATGTAAAAATGATTCGGAATGACGTTCGAAAAGCGCGCCAGAGCTAGCGAAATGGCCCTGTCAGGAGAGAAGAGACGGGGCGGGCCGTCGCGAGTTGAGGGTTGCAAGAGAGAAGGAAAGAGAGACAGGCGCAACGAAAACTGTATCGGGTAAGGAACGAAGCTCTAAAGTGAAAAGCAAGTATTTGATCAATGCGCATGCGCGAGATATCAGGTACGAGTGAGAAACGAATACGCGTCCTGTTCAGGTCCAGTCGAGTATGCCCGAGTTGTTGATACTCAAATAACAGATACAAAAAGTATATGTTATTTGCTCGGTATTCGTTTCTCACTCGAACCTGATATCTCGCTCGCGCTTGCGCATTGATCAAATACTTGCTTTCACTTTAGAGCTTCGTTCCTTACCCGATACAGTTTTCGTTGCGCCTGCTCTCTCTTTCCTTCTCTCTTGCAACCCTCAACTCGCGACGCCCAGCCCCGTCTCTTCTCTCCTGACAGGGCCATTTCGCTAGCTCTGGCGCGCTTTTCGAACGTCATTCCGAATCATTTTTACATTTTTTACTCTACTTTTCTCACTAGGCCCTATAATAATTAAATACAAATCTAATTATTACTTATACATTATTTCTCTTTTCTTCACTTTAAGAAAGAGAGCAGAAATGAAAAAAAATATATTTTTTTTTTAATAAATAAGTTATCTGATTTTTACTTTGGTATTTAAATACCTGATATTTTTTGCTCGTACCCATTATGTGTACCTGTTACTTTTTCCTACCTGATACAAAATATCAGATTGATACAGTATCACCCATGTCTAATGTCTAGTCCGGACCTGATTTATTGTTATTATTTATTGCTTTTGAAAAAGAAATTTCTCTTGGGATCTTATATGTAGTGGCGAAAAAATTTCTCTCATTTTTGTTATTCCATATTTGAATTAAAATAAAAAATTTATTATTGGTTTTGGTTGAAAAATGAAATTAGAATATTGTAAGCTATACTCTAATGTGTCCAGTTAGTTTGTTATAAATAGTTAATAAATCCTATAAAAGAAATTGTTATAATTAAAAAACATTTGATAAAAAAAGTGATTAAACTAGTAGAGCCATCTTTTGACCGATCTTGCAATTACTGTATTTTCTTCTAAAATGAAATTTTATGGAACATATATTACTGATGGGCTAGGAGGATGAAATTTTATATTTAAGTTAGGCACCCCCCTGGGAGGGGAAAATGAGCTTTTGAACAAAATCAGCCAAAGAGTACTAATATTTTACTTATGTTCTTTTTCAGTTTTATTTTTTTTTCGATTATCTTAAAATTAGTTCTAACGATTTTTATTAAAATTCAAAAATCTATTATTTTTTAGATCCTCTTTAAAATGTATATTCTCATTATGCCATTGAAATCTTCTCAACATCACATTACTCTTGTATTTCATAGGGAAGATAGGAGAATTGGTTGCTAAAATATATTTTCCCATGCTTATAAATTTTACATCGTGAATTTTAAAATATCGTCGGAAACTAAAATATATGTAGTCACAAAAAAATCTGGTGTGACAAGCACAGAACACAACAACTTTCAATTACTAAAAGTAAGAGAAAATTGTGTGCTGTGCGACCAGTCACACCAGATTTTTAAGAATTTTAAGGTCTTGAATCACCAAAGGTACCTTAACCACTGAGCCAAGAGAGTTGGTTATTATTATTTGAATGTCACATGAACCTTGTTGAGATTCCGGTGACACGACCACATAATGTTTGGCATAGCACACACAGCACACACATTTACATAAAGTAAATAGTGTAGTAAAACAGTCCGCTAAGGGGGTAGAGGGGGGGGGGGGAGGGAAGCACGTCATTTGGGTGTTGTGTTTCAAGGGCTGACTTTCCAGGCTAGCTAGTTATGTTCCAGGCTAGTTATGTCAACTGGATTAATGAATGTTGCTCTTTAAATTAAAAAAATATATTCTGTATATGGACCCTGTTACGCATTAGTGTGTCAAGCGCCAGCTAACGAGTTTTCGAGAAGGCGTTTAACTGAAAATTTTCTGAAAATTAAGAGTATTAAAATTGCGTTTTTAATCTTAACTTAAAAATTGGAAAATGGGAAATCAATTGACGCATGTTAAAAACTGAGAACAAAATTTATTTAGTATTTGAATCATTTTAAATGATTTTAAAAATGATATTTTATCAATTGAATAATTAAATCTCACAATTATTTTTTTATAATTTGTCATATATATTAAATTTCAACTTTCCTATTTTTGTCGTCACGGGCTTGTGACGTCATGGCTTGTAGCGTCATGGCCCTTTGACGTCACGGCTTGTAACGCGACATGCTGAAGAGCGAAAAAATTTGAGAGGATCAAATAAAAGTTTCACTTAAAAAAAAAAAATTGTAAAATTCACTCCATTTGTATAGCAAATTGCTGAAACAAATAAAATGTATTCTATTCTATTATGAATGAGTTTCAAAAGATTTGGTCCAGGGGAAGCAACGCCAATTTTTACCGCTCCCCACGGGCCTATTAACTTCTTGCATTAATATCTTCTTATAACCTTTAAGGACTATAAATTTGCCAAATCTTATTCTAATCCGGTGAATATTTCTAGCAAAGTATTGATTGATCCTAGTCAGATTTGTTTTGCTTTTATGTACAGTACGTAGTTAAGAGAGTTAATTTAGAGTATCTCTCTCTCTAGCAAGCAAAGGGTAGTAAGTAAGGCTTATGTATTTATATTGTTCGTTCACGATAGAGCGACCGGAGATAACTTCAGCATCCTTCCTTTTCTTTCTTTTCATCATCAACACACACACACACACACACACCCTTAGGGCGGTCGTCGTGTGCACGGAACCAAGAACAACTTTTTGATCGAACCAACAACAACAACAAGAAAACGGACAGATAGACAGACAGAAAAATTCCCCTTGAAATTTTTTTTTTTTTTTTTTTTAGCAATTCATCCTCTAAAGCCTAAAGGCGTTTAAAGAAATCAGAGGGCGTTTTTTTTTTTTTTTTTTATAATTAAGTAGCTTACTCAACAACCCCCTAGGGAGGGGGCAATAGAGAGAGAGAAAAAATACAGAATAATTTAATCAAAGTTTAAAAATATTCTAGATCACTGACTAAATCGCATCTCATGCTCTTGAGAATTCCTTGAGCAAAAAAAAAAAAAAAACAAGGGTGAAAGATTAAACAAAATTTCTTTATTATTATGGTTATGTGGCCTACACTAGTATCTTCTGTAATCGAATCTGTATTGTCAAACTGTTTCAGTGTCGATGCCAGTGAGCTTAGTCAATCAAACTAATATACTCTGAGTCAAAAATAATAGAACACATTAAAAACTAATGTATCTCAATGATACTGGTAATTTATTAAACATTTAATATGAAATATCTTTCTAAGTAAATTTAACACAAATCCATATCATTTTAATCAATTTAATACAATTGAAATAAAATAAAGACAAATATGTCGATTTTCAATTTGTGGGATAAATCAACATAATTTCGATATGTTTTGTTGGATATTAATTCAAAATTTTATTTTTATAAGAATTTCCAATAAAATAGACAGAGTAAAACTGAAATGGAAATATTATTTTAAAATTTTAAAAATTTGGAGTTAATAAATAAATTTCGACATTTTGTTTTTGTTTTATTTAAATTGTATTAATTTATTAAAAGATGGATTTGTATTAAATTTACTTTTGAATATTTTGACCTTTGTTTTTCCCTAATATAGTAATAGAGCTTTCTGCGGATTTTGATTAAAATTTATAAAAAAAAAATAAGATTTTTAAATAATATACACTGCGCATCAAAGAAAATGTAACACTGTTTCTTCTAAACAGTGGCGCAACCAGGATTTGCTCCTGGGGGGGGGGGGGGTTTCGGGGGGAGAGGCTGATCTCAAAAAAATTTTTCTGTGAAATTTTTTATTTTTTTTTTGCGGAACCGAAGTTTTTTGCCTTGCGGAAAATTTTGATTTCGCGGAACCAATATTTTTTCGCCCTGCTAAAAAATTTTTAAAAAGGGGGAAATTTTTCCAGTCCGTAAAAATATTTTGCCTTTTTTTAATTTTTCCCCATGTGCCCACCGTCGGAAACCAAATTTTTTCCATGCGCCGCCCGCTGAACAATTTCCTCTTTTGCAAGGAACAGAAATGAGTAGTATTTATTTTTTCTTTTACTATTGGTAATATATAGGTTTTGATTTTTTTTAATCTTTTGGGGGGGGAGTAATAAAACCTATACTACCTGCCCCTGGTTGCGCCTTCATGCTACTTAAAAAGACCTGTTCTAATCTATCTTAATGATACTCTAATTTATTCAACATTTAATATGAAATATTCTGAATTCACATTTCTAAGTAAATTTAACACAAATCCATATCATTTTAATCAATTATAATACAATTTAAATATAATAAAGACAAAAATGTCGAAATTTATTTATTAACGCCAAATTTCTAAAATTTTAAAATAATCCTTCCATTTCAGTTTTTCTCTGTCTATTTTATTGGAAATTCTTATAAACACATAATTGTTAATTAATATCTAACAAAACATATCGAAATTATGTTGATTTGTCCCTCAAATTGAAAATAGACATTTTTGTCTTTTTTTAAAATTTATTTATTAAAATGATATGAAAGGTAAAATGATATGAATTTTGTATAAGAAATTTTATTCGGGGGGGGGGAGGGTAGTTCTATGTTGTGACATAATATTTGTAGAGGGGTTTGTTTGTATGTGACATGGGGGACTAGAAAATCGTCAAAAAAGGCGTGACGTCACATGTGGACGACCCCGAAGGGGCTTCTAGCTCGTTATATTGATTAAATTTTAATTTTTTGATTCCATAAGAAATATTATTTATTTATTTATCAATTCAAAAAAAAAAAAAAAAAACCACAAAACCAATTCAATAATTATTAAAAAAAAAAAGATTTAATATTCTAAAATAAACAAAAACACAAACAAAAAAAAATTTATGAGAAAAGAAAAGAAAAAAAAAAGAGAAAGAAGGAAAATAGGTCGGAATATTAAATTAAAAAGTTTTTTTTTTTTTTTTATTTTAATCAGAATCGATGCTTACGCCTTCTCTCGTTGGATGCTGGAGAGAGTGAGTGAGAGAAGGCCTCTTCTCTCTTTTTAGTTTGGAAACTTTTTTTTAATTTGCTGGAAAATAAAAAAAAGAAAAAGAATAAGCAAAAAAAAAAAAAAAAAACTTTTCTACCCCGGAAATGAATTATTTTATTCATAACTGATTCATAGTAAAAGATTCTTTTTTTTTTATATGTATTCACAAAAAAAAAATCCTAATTTAATAAAAGATTTATATTTCAAAAGAATTTGTTTGTTCTTGATGAATAGAAGAATTGACCCTGAGGAAGGAAATGAGAATCCGCCTAAGTACATCGATACTGAGTAGCAACACAGTTTTTATATTAATTAACACTAGGGTGGGGGGAGTGGAGTTAAATTAAATGTCAATAGAAGAGACACGAATCTTTATTTTCGCGTTAACATACATTTTAATGTATAGTAGTGTGTTTTTTGCACCAACAGGTTTTAATAAAAATCTCGGACATCATATTTTGGTTAAAATCAGTGATGACAAATAGGGGATAGGTGACCAACAAGACTGTAAAACACTCGTCCTTAAGATATGTTAGAAATTTTAATAATAAGTCATACCAGATTTTTAAACTCTGCTAGAAAGCAAAGATAAATAAAAAGGGTTTATTCAATTATTATTTTGTTGTCATTTAATTAATTTACAAAAAAAATATTTAAAAGCAATCTCTCTCTTTATATATATAAAGTTATTTGGGTTCTGTTGGATTTGGCAACCCCTTTGGATCCTTGAAAAGATATTCCAGGGAGGGGAGGGGGGGTCTTATCTTAAGGGTAAAGGGAATGAGGTCTTGCCCAGTCAGCTTGTGAGTTCAATCAGGGTGAATTAGGGATGGTAATGGGTAAAGACAGCCAACCAACCAAGCAGCCTCTAAACCCAGCCAATCCAGCCGGCTAAGGAGTAATAGTAAGGAGTAAGTACTTTGCCAGTCACCCACTCTCTCTCTTCCTATTAGGAGAGATTTCCTCCCTTCTCCTTTCGATCGTCATAAGAATCAAGAGAGATGATGATGATGATATTTAGCTGTTTGTATGGAAGGGATTACCTCATCCACAAAACTCAAACGAATAAATAATCTTCAAGTTTAATACTGATACTTCTAAGGTTGCATTGTTGACGTTTCGATCCCTTCAATAGAGTAATTAGTTTACAATGATTACACTATTTAAGACCTCCTCGCCTTTTCTTAATCAAGTGCGGGAATTTTTCAGTCAACTCGTTTCAGGCCATAAAAATTATTTATTTAAAAAATAAAAAGTATTGGAGATGTCATTTTTATACATATGCCACCATTCTGCTCAAAACATTGAAAAAGTCAAAATCTGACGTTTTGGACCAATTTGGCCAGCTTTTCTGTGTTGATCTTAGCGATAGCATCGTTCTTCAGCTGATACAGGGTTTTCGGACGATTGGTATACACCAAGAATATGAGTTATACCCATAAAAAAAAAAATAATCACAGGGTGATAAATCTGGCTAGTGCACTGACCACACCAGTGGCGCAACCAGGATTTGCTCCTGGGGGGGGGGGGTTTCCGGGGGACGGGGGGGGGGGCTGATCTCAAATATTTTTCTGTGAAAAAAATTTTTTTTTTCGCAGAACCGAAGTTTTTTTGCCTTGCGGGGAAATTTTACCTTTTTTTTTAGAGACGCTAAATTTTTGCCGCCCCGTGGAACCAAATTTTTCCCCATGTGCCGCCCGCGGAACATTTCCTCTTTTGCGGAACCGAAATGATTATATTTTTTCTTTTCTATTTGTAATATATATATTTTGATTTTTTTTTATCTTCTGGGGGGGGGGGGTTAAAACCCTAAACCCCCCCCCCCCCTGGTTGCGCCTATGGACCACACTCGAAACTAAAAGGCGCGCTAGCCCTCGGGGCTTGGTGTAGGGGTTAGCGTGTTAACCTCGTATACTAAACATCGCGGACCCCAGGCAGTCCGATGATTTTATTTAAGCCATTTGGCTACCAAATGGTTTAAATAAGAATACCTGGATCCCATATATGTATCTTAATCAATAACGGATATTGTAAAAAGTCTTAAATGGCTAAGTTGCCAAAAAGACTGCGTGAATGTGTGTTTGAGTGTGAATGAGAAAAAAGTGTGAAAAAAAAAGGCGCAAGCTAGATTTATCACCATGTGATTTTTATTATGGGTATATTTCATATCCTTGATGTATAACAATCTGTCTGAAAACTCTAGATCAGCTGTAGAACGATGTTCGAGATTCCATCGCCAAGATTGACACGGAAATGCTGCCCAAATTGATCCAAAGCGTCAGATTTCGACTCTTTCAAAGTTTCTAGCAGAACGGTAGCTCCCTTCAATATATTTTCAAAAAGCAATAAAAAAAAAAAAAAAAAATGAAATATACCACAATGAATAAAAAAAAAAAAAATTAAAATGATATCTCCAATACTTTTTGTTTTATAATTTTTTAAAATAAGGAAGTTCCTGCGCCACACTTTGTACATATCTAACAAAAAATGCAACCTTCCTATTGTCAGAGCGTAATTCAATTTTCCCACTCTATGTATATGCCAACAACGACTTTATTTTATTTAAATTATAATTTTAATTATTTATATTTGTATTATAAATTTACTTATTAAATATTTAATAAATTACAAAATTACCAATTTAAATAAAAATCGGAAGATTAAATTGAAAATTGGAAATGTTCTTGAAAATTAAATTCATATTTGTCTTTAGCCGGGGGGCCTGGCAATGGAGAAGAGCTATACAATCGTTTCAGTTAAGCAATGCCAAGCACGGCGAAAGGTCGGGATTGGTGACCCTGAACAATCAGCATGTGGAACGTCCCCCGGTAGCCATCGGTACTAATACCAAGTATTTAAATAAATTAATAACCCTTAATGGCCTCTGTAGCCGAAAAGGACATATGTGATTAAGTTTTCTTGAAGAATTCTTTATTCTATCCAATTTTTTGATGTAATAAAAAGCCTCAAAAAAAAAAAAAAAATAGATGATGTTCAGAGAGTTTAATTTATTTAAATTATTTGCCAAATAAAAACTTTGTGTCATTTTCAAAAAGATAAATAAAAAGAGGTGTGGCCACCACAGATACACCCAATTGATATTAGTAATATAAATAAAAACAAAGAATAAATAAACTTTTCAAAACACACCCACTTATCCACTAAACGTTTCGGTGTCAAATGCATAAAACACCTGTTGGAATAAAAATTAAAGGGGGCGATTTGTTAGAGGCCATCTGTCTTGTAATGAGCCCCCCCCCCCCCCTTTGGTTTGTGCCCTTTCGAGCCATTTGTCGGTGGCAAAAGGCCGAAGGTGTGCTGGTGGTTTGCCCTTCTTGCTTCTTCCTTTACTACCCAAGCCACTTAGAGCCCATAAGATGACCATTTATCAAATTCCCCCTCCGCCCCCCCCCCTTTCAAGCTTCTTGACCTTCCTTCCTTGCTTCTTCTCTCTTAACTTAAGACACTCTCATTCCATCCCTATCGTCGTCGTCGTCGTCATCATGTTGATGGCCACACTGACTTCCGCCTCGTTCAGGCCATTTCCACTTCTCACTTCCTGTCCTATGATAATTCAATTGAATTCGGGTCATCAAAGGGAGGGAGAGAGAGAGAGACAACAATGGACAAGGTAACAGCCGTGAAGGGAATACGAAGAGCCCCTTAAATGAGACAATTTACTTGTTAAAGAATTGGGGGTTTAATTAAATAAATACTTAATTAGAATGCATTCCATTTCACTCGTTTAATTTCCTTTATTTTTTTTTATAAAAGGCCAAGTTTTCTTAGGGAATTTTCATCCACCTAGCGGAGGAGTTAAAAATTAATGCTTCGTGCTACCCCACTATGTCGGCCTAAAGTATTTTTATTTAATAAAAAAAATTCCTCAAGGCCAGGATTTGAACCCGGATCTATTTTGTAGAAGCCGAGATCCTAGCCCACTACACCAGTGAGCCCACATAATTAAAAAAAAAAAAGAATTATTATATTTACACTGTATTTCTATTTAATATATTTGAAAGATTTAATTAAATTAAATTTTAAATTTAATTTATAATATTGATTAATTTTATTATCCCTTCTCTATTTCAAATTTATAATCAACAAAATTGTGAAAATTAAAATTTAATATATATCATTAATTATAAAATAATAATAGTGAGATTTAATTTGAAATTTTCTTTTATTAACTCCGAAACTATTTGACGAATTTTTATGGGCTTTTTTTCAATTTGTAGAGAATCTTATAAAAGTGGTCAGAATCCAATGAGAAAATTGCGCCAATTGAGGATTTAAATCAAATTTTAAACATGTACTGTGTACTAACAAATTACACTAGGAGCTGTCTTTGGGAAACCTTGAGTACTAGTTCACTTTTCTTAAAAATTCCCTTTGATTAAGTTCAAATTTTAAGTAGTAACAATATGAAATCAAGTTAAGTTTTGTCTTTGGGCTACTTTGCTTTGAGTTTTTTACTGAGGTAAAATACTTTTTTTAGTTTTTATCAAAAGAAAAAACACCGAGCTCCAGGTCGGCCATCCCGGTACCAATGGCGGATCCAGAGGAGTTTCTCGGGGGGGGGGGTAATCTGGTGTGACTAGTCGCACATCACACTATTTTTCTTATTATCGGTAATTTAAAGGTGCATTCTGTAGTTCTATACCAGAATATATATACAAATAAAATTTTTAAATCTTAGTTTTTAAAATTTTATATTAAAAATACAATTTTTTTTCCCAAAAAATATATTTTTCTCAAGTCTCGGGGGGGGGGGGGGGGTAATTACCCCCTATATCCGCCCTTGCCCGGAACTTGTTTTAATACAAGAAATTCTTTTTGATGATACAAATGTTAGTAAAAAAAAAAAAAAACTTATATTCAATTTTATGACATCAAAACAAAAACAGATGAAATTTTAGTGATTTTCAATTTTAAAATAAATCGGGAAATTTTTTTTTTTTTTTTTTTTTGAGGAAAAGTTAGAGAAAAGAGAGAGAGAGTATGCTTTTAAAGTCAAACTGACAGCTGTCATAAGGGATTTTCATTTTGAAAATACGCCCTATATATTTATGTGTGTGTGTGTGTGTGTGTGGGCAATCCATCACCATCTAGAGAGCGAGAGAGAGAGAGGAGGTTGCTGCTGTCGGCACCTTTCTTCAACCCCTTCTACCCACCAGCATCTCAGTCAGCCTCCCTGGACCATCCACCTTCAACGTCACTCACATATTCATTCTTCCCCCCCTCCACCCCCCCCCTCTCTCTCTCTCTCTCTTTCCATATTTATTTTCAACTCGAAATTATAAAAGCAAAGTTAACTCAAGGCTTGTTTAATATAACTTTTAATAACATGGACCAAAAAATATATATATATTTCTCCTCATCTTTACCTTTTGAAAATTTCAATCTATATATTTGCTCTTTTAATAAAGAAAAAAAAAATAAAAAAAGTTTAATTTATTTTACTTTCACGCTCAATTAAGTACACTGTTAAAAATTTTCAAAGGATTTTCATAAACTGTTTATGAATTTCACATTAGAGTTCATGAAAAAGTTAATATTAAAATAGTTCAAATAAATAAATAATATAATAAATAAATATATAAAATAAAATAAAATATAAGTAAATATATAATAATAAATAATATATTAATAATGAATAATAATAAATAAATAAAATAAAAATAAATAAATATATAAAATAAAATAAATAAATAATAAATAAATATAAGATTGGTTAGATATGTTGTACAGGCCAAGGGTTGGCTGACTCTTGGTCCTGTATCAAAAAATAAGTTCAAAATAATAATAAATAAATATATAAAATAAAATATTCAAAAAATAAATAATAAATAAGTTCAAAATAATAAATAAATAAAATAAAAATAAATAAATATATAAAATAAAATAAAATAAATAAGTTCAAAATACTTAAAATAGTTAAAATAAAGTTCATATTAAAATGTTCATACTAAAAAAATCAACTTTCATAAACCAATTTATTAAAACTACTCTAGTTTAAAAAAAAAATGCCCCTCGAGAGGTTTGATCTCAATCACTTGGATTCTTCAATCATATTTGAATTTGTACGACGTCTTTACCATCTCGAATACTTACTTTGTTAAGAATATCATACTTTTTTATGTTACTTTAATTGGATTCATTTTATTTATTTTTTTTACTTAACTAGTTTATGAATTTGATTTTGCAAACTGGGTAGGTATATTAAAATTCAAAGTAACTGAAAAACGAGTGAAAATTCATATTTTTTTTTATCGTGTATAATAATGGAATGAGAAAGTATTATAATCATGCAAACTTAATCCATTTTAATATGCATTTAATATCTCAGAACTCCCACTTTGAAGATGTAGTTTTATGCCTTGAGGCGGGCTTAGCCCCCCCCCCCCCCCAGGACTGGGGCGACCAGTCACACCAGGTTTTTATATTTTCTTTATTTCATATTTATAAGCGACAAAAATATGAAATTAAAATTCAATATATAGGACCTATAATTAAATATAAAATAATAATAGTGAGATTTAATTTGAACTTTTTCTTATTAACACATTAACTCCGAAACTATTAGACGAATTTTTATGGGCTTTTTTTTCAATTTGTAGTGGATTTTATGAGGATGGTCAGAATCTACTGGGAAAATTGTGCCAATTTAGAACCATATCCCTATTTATTTTAAATGATTGATAAATATCAAGCTGTACTTACTTCTTAAATAGCCTTAATTATCTTGCAATATTGAGGCACATGATTGAGGAAAGGCGAGGGTCCGCCTCAGGCGGGTGGGGTTAGTATATTATACATATTGTAGGCCTAAATTAAAATATAATATTGTTGAGTATAAAATTTATTTTTTGCTTTTAGATACCCTTAAATTATTCGAGTCAGTCAGTTAGTTGGAGAAGAAAATTATTAGAGGGAGAGAGGAGTTTAATATCATCATATCCTATCGCATCTACATAACTACTATCGCCATCTCTACTATATATGAAATTTGATTGGATTCAATTAAAAGGTTAGATGCATTTCTAATTTCACTTTAAATATTTATTAACCAATTTGAATATTCTCTCTCTCTGTCTTTCTCGCACTTGCGCCCAAAAAGCAAATTAATTTTATTGATAAATCAGATAAGGTAGACAATAAAGGAAAAAATTTGGTGTGACAGCACACAACTTTCTCTTACCTTTGGTCATATTTAAAGTGAAATGTCATTATTAGGAAATACTCTCTAACTACATAAGGTAAGAGAAAGTTGTATGCTGTGCGACCAGTCACACCCCAAATTTATTAGTAATTCAATTTAGAAGTTTACTTCTTATTTGGAGTAGAAGGATCTTCAGGAAATTTTAATAAAAATATAAAATATTTTTTTTCTATTTTCTTTCAGGATTGTATTAATAAAATGACATTTGACCTCTAGTTTCAGTCTTTTAAAATTCTTTAAGAATTAATTTAATTCTTAAGAATGAAAGTGACCGAAACTGTTGGCCAAAGTGCACACACAGTCATTTTATTACAATCCTGAAAATGAAAATATATATTAATATATTTTTTATTATAAAATTGCATAAGGATCCTGCTATCCATATAAGAAGTAAACTTTCAAATTGAATTAGTAATAAATTTGATAAAAACCTGGTGTAACTGGTCGCACAACTTTCTCTTACCTTTTGTAATTGAAAGTTGTGTTCTGTGCTTGTTAATTATTATAATAATTAAAAATTAGCAGCATTCATTAGTTCCCGCAAAAACACCTTTAATACAGTATTATGATTTTAACGTGATTTTAATAACTTTTTACTTCATGTATCGCTGTTTTTACTTTCTCTTACCTATGTAGGTATATATGGGTCATTCCATGCCAAATCGACAAATTTATTTCCTGATTCCCGCTGATTTCTCTGAAAATTCCCTATCTTTTTTCTACCCCTTAAAAGACATTTTTGAGAATTTTTTCAAATTTTCAACTAAAAAAAAGTTATGTATTTTTGAAAAAAACTGCTCTTTTTTTCAAATAACTATAACTTATTTTAAAATTGATATTTCGGAACCCCGCAAGGCTATAAAAATTTTGTTTTTTAATCTAGTTTTCAGAAAAAATACAAAAATTATTTTTAGAAGCCCGGATATATGAAATATTTCAGTTTTTTTTATTTAAACCCTAATTTTAAATCGACCATTTTTATTTTTTATTTTTTTTAACTCAAAAAAAAAACTTCAACTAATTCTACAATTATCCCCCTAATTTCAAGATGTGCCGACGATTGCTTCTATTTTCTACATACAAGGAACGAAACACGTATTCGACGCCGAAAGCGAGTGCTCGATATGCAATCTACACGAAGCAGAAAACCTAGAGCATTTCCTACTTAACTGCCTTATTTACCACCATCTTAGGACCTACCATTTGAAGGGGGAAGACCCCAGTACTGGAGGTCCTGAAGATTGAGAGTAGCCTATATTTAATCTTTTTTTTTTTTTTTTTTTTTATTTATTAGGGGTATATTTGATCTTAACGCACTACATTTTTATATAACATCGGCTCTGAAGATGAGGGCGTTTGTCCTGAACGAGAGAGAGGAAGAAAGAATTGAAGAACTAAGAGAAAAATAAGAAGAGAAACGAAAAAAAAAAAAAAATTGCAATATCTTATATCTTTTTGTATATACTTATGTAATAACATACTCCACGTTCTTTGTAAGGCGAAATTGCCAAACAATAAATAAAATAATAATAATAACTCAAAAAAAAACTTCAACTAATTCTACAATTTATCCCCCCTAATTTCAAGATGTGCCGACGATCGCTTCTATTTTTTTTTTTTTTTTTTTGTTATAAAAAATTTTTTTTTTTTGATATTTGGGTTATTTTACGTAACTTTTTTATGAAATTTTTTTCAGCTTTCTCGTGAAACTTGCAGAGTTGAAAAACGATATTTTATTCAGAAATTTTAAGTCATCATCATACTTAAAAATTGTTTGTTTTTTTTTTCAGTAAAGTACGAGACTGAAAAAAAAAACAATTTTTAGTAAGATGATGCTAAAATTTCCGAATAAAATATCATTTTTCAACTTCCATGGTAACAAAATATAAATATTTTACATCTTGAAAATAGAATGTACCATACTGTCGGAAACTAAATACATGTCGACACAAAAAATCTGGTGTGACAAGCACAGGCAAGAGAAAGTTGTGTGCTGTGTCACACCAGATTTTTTACTTTACTTTAGTACGTGATTAGTGTGTTTTTTTTTTAAATATTTTTTAATCTGCCCACGCCTCTTCTGCGCTTATCTCAACGTCCCCCCCTCAAACGCCCCTGGCAGGGGTCCTTATCGCTCACGTTGAGAACCTATGCTTTAAATCCATTTATCATTGAATGTTTTTTCAAGTCAAGAATAATTATTTTTTTTACTTTCTCTTACCTATGTATATTAGGGGTATGAATTTTCGACTTTTTTTTTTGAAAGATTTCCCGAATACGGACCCCTGCCCTAACTTCTTGGACCCCCATGGTTATTGACTCTAATGAGTTTATTCCTGAAACTATTAGCAAAAGGTCACGCACAAACCACTTTGAAATTTTAGGTTGAATAGTCGCAGTCTTTGTATAAGCTGAGTATATAAGGGAGGTGTTCAAAGCGAGTAGTTGAGTTTTTTAATTAGTTTAATTTGTTTATTTTGGTGTCAATTATAACTTTCAGAACCCTAGAAAATCCCGGGGAGGGGGGGTAAGGGAACCTCTGGGAAGGGGTAAGCCGCAAATCATAGCTATATATTTTATTTTTTTTCTAATAAAGATTTAATGATAAATTATATCAATTCTATTTATATAAAAGCAAATTTTAGTATTTTTTTTATTATTGTAAATACTAAAGCAGGGTTAACCGCGCAGCAAATGTTCGAAGAGAAAGTACCCTAAACCAAGTTTATTAGTTGCCTGCTCTATGTTGGATCGCCTTTTACGTGTTGTCAGTTGAGTCATGGGCGATGAGCTCCATGTTTTGGCAAAATTACCAAACATCCACTACTTTTTGTGAGTGCTCAGTTTTTTGATTAGACACTATAATAAACTGAAAGGTGGCTTTCAGCACCCTTATATTCTTAAATTAAGGATACAGGCGGTTGAAGAGATCAGCATGAAGTTTCTTTACCACCTCACTCGTGACTTCTGTCACTTCACTGAGAGTGAATGAATCCCCTTCGTGAAGTTTCAACAAATTCGAAATATCAGCAATGCATGCTGGACCTCTCGTGCCATTCTAGCCCTTCTTTCGCTTATACTGATGCCTGAAATCCGCAAAAGGTTGCGCGAAATTCGTCCATTCATTTTCTACTAATGGGCTGACCATGTAAATTAGTGGCCAATGCTTTCATGTTCAAGTTTTGATCAAATATGGCGTTTTGAAAATGCATAAGTGAGGTGCCTAAAACGGACCCCCAACAGTTGCCTAAAACTGGACCCCACAACGTAATGTGTGATGTTTTATGTAAGACTTTTATGTAAACTTCTACCCCTTATAAGAACCCCCCAATGTTGAAGTATTGTACCTTGACTTTTCACATTTTCAACATTCCTTTGTCTTTGCACTTGTAAGCATTTATGTTTATGTTTTTTTTCAATCACATTTTGTCACTTCTTACATTAAAAAATGTTAAAATAAAAAAATTTATATTTTTGTCAAACTGTTCTCATAATTGTTTTTCAGATTTATTCCCTTTTTCTAGTTCAGGGCCTTTTTTTTAGAGAGAAGGAAGAGGGGGAAAAGGGGGGGGGGGGGGGGGGGGGAGGGGGAAGGTACCCCGGTAAATTAAGTTTTTGGTCATTCTACCCAGGGGTCCAGTTTATGAGCAACCTTTTTGAAAATCTCCAAATTCGCTCAGGCGTTTAAGTTTTAATAAAAAAATTGTTACCCCTGTAATTTATACATATATATTTGCCATAAATAAATTACCAATAGTACATCACATAGTAAAGTAAATATTACATATCTTTAAAACAGGTTTTTCAATAATTTATATACTTTATACTATAAAAACAAAAAAAAAAAAGAAGAGAAGGGGTGGGGCGTCCGAATTTGGGTACTTTCCTCATATATATAGAGAGAAAGTATTGGATTCATGTCAAAAATTCGATGTCGAGATTTTGATGGATCTTCACGTTTTGAGGTCCCCTGAATCCAAAAAAGTGGTTTTCGCGACATGGTCTGTCTGTGGGTGTGGGTGGGTGGGTGGGTGGGTGTGTGTCAAATTTTAAGCATGAAGGAATTGAGCTATGAGGCTGAAATTTTATATTTAAGTTAAACACCCCCGGGACCGGAAAAATAAGCTTTTAATCAAAATCGGCCAAAGAGTACTAGTACTTTACTGATGTACTTTTTCAGTTTTTTTCGATTTTCTCAAAATTCGCTCTAACGATTTTGATTAAAATTCAAAAATCAATTATTTTTTAGATGCTCTTTCAAATGTATATTCTCGTTTTGCCCACGAAATTGTTCTGAAGCACCACTTTACTCTTGTGCTTCATAGGAAAGATAGGAGAAAATGGTTGCCATGGTAACAAAATATAAATATTTTCCCATACTTATAAATTTTACATCTGAATTCAAATATTCCCTACTGCCGGGAACTAAATATATGTCGACACAAAAAATCTGGTGTGACAAGCACAGTGCACAACTTTCGATTACCGAAGGTAAGAGAAAGTTGTGTGCTGTGCGCCAGTCACACCAGATTTTTTTTATTTAATATTCCCATCAAGAATAAATTTTCATATTTTATATATACCGTATTATTACATAGTCCATATATATATATACGGTATATAACTTCTATACTCTTTAAAAATGATTTATTATTTCAATTTTAAAATGTCGAAAATTTACTGCAACAATAAATCTTCCCCCCCTCAAATGAAAAGTATTTTTAATTAAATAATACTAATAATTTCTAAACTGATGTTACCCTCATTTGTTTTTCTTCTTATGAACCCCCCCTCCCCCCCCCTCCCCCCTCCTTTCTTCTCTTTAAGAGGATTGACTGATGCGACTCCATCTTCGTCTATTTTCAAATTAGAACGCCACAACTCAACTCCTCTTTGTTCCAATCTCTTTTCTATTTATTATTTGCCTGTCTCACTGTCTGGTTTTGCAATTTACTCTCGTTATTTCTCTCCTCTCTAAATCAGTTTAACTTATATATAACTATTCAAATAGAAATTGTTCGAAACTCTTATTTGTGGTGCGCATGTTAATTACTTTTAATACAAATATGTTAAGATTACATATTATTCTATGAGTTAATTGCATTTATTATGATCCTTTCTTGCTGAGATAAGGAATTGTTTTTGCTTTCTCTTACCGCTATATATATGTGACACGAAACTTTTGAAGCCAAAGAGTACTAGTACTTTACTGATGCACTTTTTCAGTTTTTTTTTCGATTTTCTCTAAATTTGCTTCAACGATTTTTTTTAAAATTCAAAAATCAATTATTTTTTAGATAGGCCTACTCTATAAAATGTATATTCTCATTTTGTCATTGAAATCTCCTGAAGACCACTTTTCTCTTGTACTCCATAGAAAACATAATAGAAATGTTTGCCATAGTAACAAAAAATAAATATGTTTCCATTCTTATAAATTTTACATCTTGAAATTCGAATGTTCCGTACTGTCGGGAACTAAATACATGTCGACCCAAAAAATCTGGTGTGACAAGCACAGTCACAACTTTCGATTACCGAAGGTAAGAGAAAGTTGTGTGCTGTGCGCCAGTCACACCATATATTTTTTTAAATAAGTAGAAAATGCTTCTTTTGTTAGTAAGATCTGTGGGACAAATATTCCCTTGAGGGGGAGTAGGAGGGCCGTCTAAACTTGCTTTAAAAATCTTGTGTGCTTATCAAACCAGATTTTTCGTGTCGACATATATTTAGTTTCCGCAAATATATTTGAATTCAAGATGTAAAATTTATAAGTTTGGAAATATTTATATTTTCGCTCAGGGGCTTACATCTTGTGGGTACGTGGATGGCGACCACGAGCTGCCCGAGCTGGGACAGACAGTCCTTCAGTTATTTGTTTGTCTGTCTCTTCCTTCCTCTTTTCAACAGGCGTCAGACCGTACGACGGGCCGGCCTGTCCTATTTCTTCCGGTCGCAAAAACGCTTGATAGGGTTGGAGGGAAATAGTGAAGTTCGCCGTCCCCGCATCGAGGGAAAAAGGCGAGGACAGAAAAAGAAGAAGAAGATGGGAAAATATTTATATTCTGTTACCATTGCAACCATTTCTCCTATCTTCTCTATGAAGTACAAGAGTAAAGTGGTCTTCAGAAGATTTCATTGGCAAAATGAGAATATACATTTGAAAGAGCATCTAAAAAATAATTGATTTTTTAAAATTCAACATATATGTGTATATATGTATATGTGTATATATGTATATAT
>JAKCPI010000738.1:0-18897 GCA_023213315.1 Euborellia annulipes
AAAATGACAATCAAATGTTTTTTGGATCTCCTAAAAAATAAACAAAAAATGGAGTTAGGCACTTTGCTAATTAGAACGTTGATATAATGTATACTTACGAGTGAAAAGTTATTTTTCATGAAATCTCCTCTATTTTTTGCATTTTACTTTTGCCTGGTTCATCGCTACGATTGGAACAACCATATGTCGAACAATTTGCTTCCTTTTGAAAAAAAAAACCTTTATATGAGATAAAAATAAATAGAAATAAATAAATAATGTTAAAAAACTACTTATTTGGTAGTAAAAAAATAGACAAATATAAGTTTTAACCTCAAAGAGAGTTGTCAATAAATTTTAAAATAATGATAAAAATATTAATTATTTAACTTCGATATAAGATGAATAAGGGCAAAATAATCATAAAAACATACCTTGTATATTATATGATAAATAGTTGCCACTATTAATTATTTTTTCATTAATTATTCGCTTGTTAATTCTTATACTTTTTACACAGGTTCCAATGGACAGGTCTAATGTTGAGGTCAAGACAAGATGGCCGACAAGCTTCCTCACCCTCCCACTTCAGTTTACGATTACCTCGCCTATGTTCGCAGCTTATAGTCCCTCCCTACCTCCCTGGTCACGACTAGACATGGGTCGATACGCGATTTTGCTGTACCAGGTACTCGCTGTTACAGGTACTTGTTCATACCCGATATTTTTACCAGATATTTTTGTACCCGATACAGATTTCACTCAGCAACGCTAACTTCACATAAATACAAGTAACAGATTCGATACGTAGTATGAAATGTCATTTTACTAGAGACTAAATTAACATTTTTCAAAGTTTTTTCCCTGTATTTATAAATATTCTTGACTTGAAAAATCAAAAACTCATAATTATTCATTACTAAAGAGTTTTCCAAACTGACTGAACAGACATTTTAATGTCTCTAAATTTAAAATGTCATGTTATATACTGCACTAGAAAAATAATTAACAAATTTCTTTACTAGCGAAAGAAATTTAATTTATTGAAGTTCATTATGTTTTTAAATTCACAGTTACTTGTATTTTTTACTTTTTACTTTCTCGTATAGAGAAAGTTATGTAATCGTAAAAAAATTCGACTTCGAGATTTTGATGTTTCTCCACGTTTTAGACCTCCCTGAGTCCAAAAAAACCATTTTTGGCATTATGTCTGTGTGTGTGTGTAAACACGATTGCTTAAAAACCAAAGCAGCTAGATCGATGAAATTTGGTATATGCTCCTTACACTAAAATTGTAGATTTCTATCAACTTTTGGAGTAAATACGTCACTTGGAAGTAGTACTTTACTTAAAAAGTTTTTTCAAAAATTTTGAAATTTTCAATTTTTTTGTTATATTATGATAAAATACTCTATTTTAAAAAGTTTTTATTCTTTGACATTTTTTCGAAAACTGAATAGTTTTTGAAATAATCACAGAAGGAATAGAAAATTTTCGTTAATTTTGATAAAAAATCAAAACAAAATCATACAGGTGTCATTAAAAAAAGGGCAAATATAAACAAATGAATTTGTGAAACAAATGAATTTGTTTCACGAAGTGGTTTTCGCGACATGGTCTGTCTGTGGGTGGGTGGGTGGGTGTGTGTGTGGGTGGGTGGGTGGGTGTGTGTCAAATTTTAAGCATGAAGGAATTGAGCTATGAGGCTGAAATTTTATATTTAAGTTAAACACCCCCGGGACCGACAAAATAAGCTTTTAATCAAAATCGGCCAAAGAGTACTAGTACTTTACTGATGTACTTTTTCAGTTTTTTTCGATTTTCTCAAAATTCGCTCTAACGATTTTGATTAAAATTCAAAAATCAATTATTTTTTAGATGCTCTTTCAAATGTATATTCTCGTTTTGCCCTCAAAATTGTTTGAAGCACACTTTACTCTTGTGCTTCATAGGAAAGATAGGAGAAATGGTTGCCATGGTAACAAAATATAAATATTTTCCCATACTTATAAATTTTACATCTGAATTCAAATATTCCCTACTGCCGGGAACTAAACACATGTCGACACAAAAAATCTGGTGTGACAAGCACAGTACACAACTTTCGATTACCGAAGGTAAGAGAAAGTTGTGTGCTGTGCGCCAGTCACACCAGATTTTTTTAAATAAAAAAGTTTCAAAGTAAAAAAAACAACTTATTTATTAAAAAAATTTTTTTTTTTTTTTTCATTTCTGCTCTCTTTTTCAAAGAGAAGAAAAGAGAAATAATATATTAGTAATAATTAGATTTGTATTTAATTATTATAGGGCCTAGTGAGAAAAGTAGAGTAAAAAATGTAAAAATGATTCGGAATGACGTTCGAAAAGCGCGCCAGAGCTAGCGAAATTGCCCTGTCAGGAGAGAAGAGACGGGGCGGGGCGTCGCGAGTTGAGGGTCGCAAGAGAGAAGGAATGAGAGAACAGGAGATACGAAAACTGTATCGGGTAAAGAAACGACGCTCTAAAGTGAAAAGCAAGTATTTGATCAATGCGCAAGCGCGAGAAACCCAGTACGAGTCTAGTGGAGTGTGCCTGAGTAGCTGTTACTCAAATATCTGATATTTTTTGCTCGCACCCATTATGACAATTTGTTACTTTTTCATACCTGATACAAAATATCAGATTGATACAGTATCACCCATGTCTAGTCACGACTAAATTATAATAAGGAATTTTGGCATTCAAATTTTTAATTTTATTTAAAAAAAAATTTAGATTCTATTATGACTTACGATGTACTATCCGAACAACCTTAATATAAGCTCTAGATAATTTATGGAACAATATCGATTGAATTCATATAAAGGAAAAATATTTAAGATTGAAGTTGAAAGATTTAAAATATTTAATTAACCATAAAGGAAAAAAATGAAAATTTTACTATAAAACAATTTTTATTATTTTTCATTTGAGAGATTTAGGCTACTTATTATAATTATTTTTTTTTTTAAAGTAAAATAAAGCCCAATGCTTTCCAATGGGTAAAATTCAGGAGCTTCCCCATTTAACGATTTGAGTATTTTTTCTGGATTTAATTTTGAAATTCCAACAGGATGTTGGTGAAACCGACTGTGACAGACAGACGGACAATCCACATTTAAAAATATAGGCGAGTGAGAAGATATTTATAAAAATAGAAATAAAATTGAAACTTTTTTTTTTTATAATGGAATTTGTAAAATGTACTTTGAAACAGATCGGAATGTTGTTTCGTTCTTTGCTTTTTTTTTTTTTTTTTAATCTCCCATTTATCTGTCAATTGAGTCAAAATATGATTTCCAAAATTCTTCAAGATTTTATTTATTTATTAAAAAAAAAGAAAAAAGATTCTCTTTGAAGGATTCCGGAGGACATACACACTATTAAAAGAGAAGCTCTCCAGCCAGACAGGCTGTCGTCGTCTTCAGCCAACGACAAAGAGACAGTCGAGTCAATTCTAAAAAATAATTAATTAAATCAATCATTCCTGTTTCCAATTCAACTGCTTATTTATTATTATTATTTGATTCTGTCACAAACAAGAAACGAGAGAGATAAAAATAAAAATTGATATGGCTAACAAACTGATTTTTACTTTCTCTTACCTATGTATATATGTAATATATATATAGAGAGAAAGTATTGGATTCATGTCAAAAATTCGATGTCGAGATTTTGATGGATCTTCACGTTTTGAGGTCCCCTGAATCCAAAAAAGTGGTTTTCGCGACATGGTCTGTCTGTGTGTGTGTCTGTGAACAAAATATCTCAAGAACGAAAAGAGCTAGGAGGTTGAAATTTTATATTTAAGTTAGGCACCCCCCATGGGACGTGACACGAAGCTTTTGAACAAAATCGACCAAAGAGTACTAGTACTTTACTGATGCACTTTTTCAGTTTTTTTTAGATTTTCTCAAAATTTGCTCCAACGATTTTTTTTAAAATTCAAAAATCAATTATTTTTTAGATGCTCTTTAAAATGTATATTCTCATTTTGTCATTGAAATCTTCTGAAGACCACTTTACTCTTGTTCTTCATAGGAAAGATAGGAATTTCTCCTATGGTTGCTATGGTAACAAAATATAAATATTTCCCCAAACTTATAAATTTTACATCTTGAATTCAAATGTACCCTACTGTCGGTAACTAAATATATCTCAACACAAAAAATCTGGTGTGACAAGCACAGTTCACATCTTTCGATTACCGAAGGTAAGAGAAAGTTGTGTGCTGTGCGCCAGTCACACCAGATTTTTTAAATATCAGCAGTGAAATACATAATTTGAAAAATTTTAGACAATAGAGAATCCTAAATAAATACAAAATTTCATAAGAATTGGAAAAAAAAATTTTAAGGGGATTCAGGAGTGACGTCTAAACGTACTTAAAAAAAAAACTAGACTATTATAAGAAATTTTTTTTAAAGCGGTTTTTTTTTTTTTAATGAATTAAATTCATAAGAGATTATTGGGACATAATTTTTTTAATGACTTATTACGTGAACAGTCCCTTATCAATGGAAACATCAATAAATGTAGACAAAATTATTTATTTTTTTTTTAACACAATTTATTTAATTTGTGGGTTAATTGCAATATAATTTAATAATGTATTGATTCTGACTACTTAACTCGCTCGTATACTTTGCATTATTATATTTCAAACCTTTTTTTAGCTACTTAAATGACACTTCGTACCATTAATTTTTACTTTCTCTTACCTATGTATATATGTAATATATATATAGAGAGAAAGTATTGGATTCATGTCAAAAATTCGATGTCGAGATTTTGATGGATCTTCACGTTTTGAGGTCCCCTGAATCCAAAAAAGTGGTTTTCGCGACATGGTCTGTCTGTCTGTGTGTGTGTCTGTGTGTGTTCAATTTTAAGCATGAAGGAATTTAGCTAGGAGGTTGAAATTTTATATTTAAGTTAAACAGCCCCCGGGACCGGAAAAATAAGCTTTTAATCAAAATCGGCCAAAGAGTACTAGTACTTTACTGATGTACTTTTTCAGTTTTTTTCGATTTTCTCAAAATTTGCTCCAACGATTTTTTTTTTAAATTCAAAAATCAATAATTTTCAGATGCTCTTTAAAATGTATATTCTCATTTTGCGATTGAAATCTTCTGAAGACCACTTTACTCTTGTATTTCATAGGGAAGATAGGAGAAATGGTTGCCATGGTAACAAAATATAAATACTTTCCCATACTTATAAATTTTACATCTGAATTCAAATGTTCCGTACTGTCGGGAACTAAATATATGTCGACACAAAAAATCTGGTGTGACAAGCACAGTACACAACTTTCGATTACCGAAGGTAAGAGAAAGTTGTGTGCTGTACGCCAGTCACACCAGATTTTTTTTTAACAAAAGGTCATTTATAAATTGTAAAAAATTTATAATTAAAAGTAATTTATTAGTTAAACTCATGACAAAATAGTTAATTTGTAGTAGACCGTGACATCTAATTTGTAGGCGAATGGAACGAACTCTACAGGATAAATTTTGAACTAGCCTAGTATTGCCATCTAGCCACGTGTCATATAACTAAAGGAAACTTATAAATGGACCCTGTTATGCAATGGTGTGTCAAAGACCAAAAAATTCAAAATTGAGCTAAGCACGGAATATTGTTTCAAATGCTTTAATTAATAATATTTTTTATGAAATATGTCCTAAAAAAATTTATATTTAATGTAAAAGCATAAAATTATTTTTACAATATTTCAATGCAGGATTTACATTTTGCAATAATGATTTATGCTCCTAACTCGTTGTTTTTTATAAAATAATAATTAAATAAATAAATAAATTTATTACGACCCGCTTAGAGGCACCAGTCCTCGGTGGCTAGGTCCAACAAACACAATACAAATTTAAATACAATAACTAATACAACAAAACAAAACAAAAGCAAAAAAAAAAAAAAATAATAATAAAATAAAATAAATAAATAAATAGAAATGCATGCCCATTAACAATCAACATGTTCATGCATTTCCATCGAAAGAAATAAAAAAAAACAATTATCAAAAAAAAAAAAAAAATTCACGCAAGCCACGAGGTAGATGTCAAAATTTAATTTTTTGATATTATTCCTGATAATGAAGATGAGGATCAGTGCGATTTCGAAAAGACAACAAAATAAATAATATTAAGTCAATTTCATTATAACTTTGATTTACTGTTGCTATGTTCACTTCCATTCAGGAATTAATTGATGAGAAAATTTTGTTATCACTTTGTTTTTAATTTTAAAATATTAATACTATTTAAAATTGATTAATGTAATTTTGATGAAAAGTTTCTATGCTACTAGTATTAAATATAACCATAAAAGAACTTTAATAACTTTATCTCCGTTTTAATTTTTGAATTATAACCTAAAATTATTTTATTTATTATCAAGAGACTTTGAAGCATTTTTACAAATGTAATATTGGACTTAGAGAATTTTGTAATAATAATTTTTTATATTTTATTGTTTTTCTCTAAATTAGTCGTATTTTTTAGAGATAATTTATGAATATCTGCCATAATTACAGTATTTACTTGCACAATTGACAAAAAAAAAAAAAAAAAATGATATGTGTATAATCTAATCAAAACAATTTAAATCAGAAAAACTTTAATGTTGATTTTCTAAAAACTCGACGTCTGGTCTTTGACACACCATTGCATAACAGAACAGGGTCCAAATATTCTTCCCATAGAGCTATCCCCCCATGGCCCCGGGCAAAACAAATTTTGGCGCCCTTTTATACAACAATATACAAATTTTTGTTTTTTTTTATTCATGTTCACAGACACACAGACAGACAGACTATGTCGCGAAAACCACTCAGGGGACCTCAAAACGTGTATATCCATCAAAATCTCGACAATGAATATTTGACACGAATCTAATCCTCTCTCTCTCTATATATATATATAGGTAAGAGAAAGTAAAAAAAAAACGAAACAAACTCACATTAACACAACTAATAGTTTAATTAAACGTATTGTTAACAAATGTTGTTTGTAATTAGAAAAGCAACAAGAGTTTTCTTTTAAAATTGGTAAATTCAAGAGGTTGGGTGAAGTGTAAGTGAGAGGGCACCCAGTGAGGTGTGAAGGGCCGCCAAGAGGAAAGGAGTAATATCTCTCTCGGGTGAGAGAGGGAGACCGGAAACCACTTACCTGCTTCTTCTTCCTGTCTATGACTGGGGGGGCTCTTGCTAAGAAACAAACCAAGAGAATATTCTCTCTCTCTCTCCCACTCAAACAGGTGTTGATTGTTATCCTTGAGACTAGAGAAATCTCATTGGAATCAATATAAAATACCAGGACTTTACAGTCTATTTTATTTAATTACATTAAACCTTTTAACCGGACTGGTGGGGACCGAGACCCACTCCGGTTAATCCGAGGTTTCGGTGCCGAAAATTGATTTTTATCAGACTTTTTACTTTCTCTTACCTATGTATATATGTAATATATATATAGAGAGAAAGTATTGGTTCATGTCAAAAATTCGATGTCGAGATTTTGATGGATATACACGTTTTGAGGTCCCCTGAATCCAAAAAAGTGGTTTTCGCGACATGGTCTGTCTGTGTGTGGGGGTGTGTGTGTGTTCAATTTTAAGCATGAAGGAATTGAGCTATGAGGCTGAAATTTTATATTTAAGTTAAACACCCCCCGGGACCGGAAAAATAAGCTTTTAATCAAAATCGGCCAAAGAGTACTAGTACTTTACTGATGTACTTTTTCAGTTTTTTTCGATTTTCTCAAAATTTGCTCCAACGATTTTTTTTTAAATTCAAAAATCAATTATTTTTTAGATTCTCTTTAAAATGTATATTCTCATTTTGCAATTGAAATCTTCTGAAGACCACTTTACTCTTGTATTTCATAGGGAAGATATGAGAAATGGTTGCCATGGTAACAAAATATAAATATTTTCCCATACTTATAAATTTTACATCTGAATTCATATGTTTCGTACTGTCGGGAACTAAATATATGTCGACACAAAAAATCTGGTGTGACAAGCACAGTACACAACTTTCGATTACCGAAGGTAAGAGAAAGTTGTGTGCTGTGCGGCAGTCACACCAGATTTTTCATTTTTCTAATTCGCTCATTTGTGTTTAAGAGATCTCAAGGCTATGTAGTAGAAAAAATAGACTAGGAAGCAAGCGAGTAAACAAACTCTCCCATCCCTCTTTACCATTTTATCTTCTTCTTCTTCTTTCTTGGCCTTATTCCCGCAGTGCGGCACATGAAAAAAATTTTAGTTCCACGAATGGTGCCGAAAATGTTTCGCGGGCTGCAAACGAAAAAAAATTTTGGTTCCGCGGGCGGCAAAAATTTTTGAGATCAGGCCCCCCCCCCCCCCGCCTCCGAAAAAATTTCTATATACGCCCCTGGTGTAGCTAAAGCTAGCGGAGTCTTAGCGACTTATTAAATCAGAAATAATCATTTGTGTGAATAAGAAAAATTATCTATAGAAAGTTCCGGAACATATGCAAGAATCCGGACAAAAAAAAAAACTGTCATATACTGGGTATATAATTATTGAAATAGTATTTATTAAATAAAAATTTATAAAAAATATTTTTTTTAAAGAATGAGACGGATGACATCCCACTTCTCTCTCTCTCTCTCTCTCGTTGTTTCTTTATCTTATGTATGTAAATTTCAAATCAGCCAGGCGTAAATTTCTCTCCTCCTCCTCCTTCTTCTTCTTCTTTATGATGTTTTAATTGTCAGTACAGTTATTTAGATAGAGACACACACACAGACAGACAGACAGACTGTTCTTGTTGATGTTTTGCATTTTAGTAATTTTTTTTTTTTCCCATTCTTTCTCTCTTTTTTAATTTTGATGACGATAATTTAGGTCAAACAAAAAAAAAAAAAAAGACAAAGTTTCTAAAGTTTAAAGGAAAATATAGGAGATATTAGATATTTATATTTTCTCATTCATCAGGTCACATTCCATAGAACCAATGTTAAATCCCCATTTGGGGATTTACGTATTAATTTTGATTGCCACTTATTACACATATTAAGGAGCGAAGGTGTAACGCATGTTTTTCCCGATAAGATAGCGTTGTGTGTCATAAAAAGTATGCCCAAAAAATCAATTAATTCCAAAATTTGCCAAGAGATGTCAGAATGGTAGCTAATTATATTTAATGCATTTGGTTGATTTTCATTGATCTTTTAACAATAAAGTTCCGGGGTGACCGAGCCGGAGCTCGGTCTTTTTTTATATTGATAAAATTGTAAAAAACTAAAAAAAAGTACATCAGTAAAGTACGAATACTCGAGGGGCGCGAATTTGATTTGTATAGAAGATATAGGAAAATATTTAAAATTTGAAAGAAATATAACGTGACAACTGGCTCCTCAATGGAAACATCAATAAAAACACCAAAATAAGAAGGGACAGTCCAGGGAGAGCTTTGAGGAATAGCAATATTACTGAATGGATACTTAGAGGAGACACTGCCTCATAAGAAAACTTTAATCATGAGATATAAGAGAGTTGCCCAGGCGATGCGCAAGCCTGGAGACAATTAACAATTATTATTTTCAATAAAATTAATTAATAATAATCAGAAATTAGTATTATAATAAACTAATTTAAATAATAGGTATTTTTCTACTAATTGGCCTTTTGGCAATATTAAATTAAATATATTTTAAGTAATTATTGATATAAAAAATTAAATTTACAAAATTGCGCATTAATTAAAATTTAATATTCGTGGATATATTCTAAATCTGTGGGTCCAGGGTAAAGAGAGGGAGGGTTTGATCAGGAAGCAAGCCCACTAGGCTTTGAACATTATAAAACCTTTAAAACGAAAATTGGAAAATACCGGTACAAAAAAAAAGTACACCAGTAAGGTACTAGTACTCGAGAGGTCAAATTTTATTTGTATAGAAGAAATAAAAATATATTTGAAATTCGAAAGAAAAGGTCTAAGGAAATTTCAAGAAAATTAGAAAAACCTAAAAAAATACACCAGTAAGGTACTAGTACTCGAGAGGTCAAATTTTATTTGTATAGAAGAAATAAAAATATATTTAAAATTTGAAAGAAAAGGTCTAAGGAAATTTCAAGAAAATTAGAAAAACCTAAAAAAGTACACCAGTAAGGTACTAGTACTCGAGAGGTCAAATTTTATTTGTATAGAAGAAAAATATCCCGGTTAAGGCTGGTATGAGCTCCCGATGGGCCTGTAGGTGCCGGTACTACTTGCCCGCTAAATGTCGGGAACGCTCACTGATGCCTGGATGACCAGGAGCTCAGAGTCAAAACTGAGTCAGCTCTGCCAGCAAATCCTATCTCCTACGTTCACGTCGTAACTGGGGGGAACGTTTGGCGGCCAATG
Organism: Euborellia annulipes; assembly: GCA_023213315.1. Lineage (NCBI taxonomy): Eukaryota > Metazoa > Arthropoda > Insecta > Dermaptera > Anisolabididae > Euborellia > Euborellia annulipes. Next base: position 10,397 of record JAKCPI010000738.1, read on the forward strand.
GGTGGTCGTCAGGCGGCCAATGGAGAGGGGTGAAAGCGGGTTTCCGGCGCTTTAACCGGGCCCACCGGCTAAGGGAGTAAACCCCAACAGAAAATCGACGGTCCTCCCAAGTGGGGGTTGGCAGCGGGCTACCACCCCGCTCCGTAAAAAACGAAGAATGGTAAACCCACGAACAATCAGCCTCGGAACACGGATGGATTCAACGGATCTCGACCTCGGCGCGGAAATGGTCTACGTTTTGGAACATGGAATGTCCGTACGATGTACAAAGCAGGCGCTGCAATACATACTGTTAGAGAACTAGAGAAGTAAAAACTAGATCTTGTGGCCCTCCAGGAAATCCGATGGGATAAGGGTGGTATACTGGACGTTGAAAACACGACAATATTCTACGGCGGCTCGACAGAAAGACATACACATGGTACAGGGTTTTGCATCAGTAAAAGGTTAACAAGAAATGTCACTTACTTTTCATCTAACAGCCCTCGAATTGCCGTAATCACCATCAAAGTCAGTAAATGCCTGCTCACGTTTATAAACTGCCACACACCCACAGAGGATAGTCCGCCCTGCATTAAAGATGAATTCTATAACGATCTAGAAGTTATCATAGATGCTATTCCAAGAAGAAACCACAAAATTCTCCTGGGAGATTTGAATGCTAAAATAGGGAGAGAGCGGATATTTATCCCTACGATTGGGAAACATAGCCTACACGAGACCAGTAACGATAATGGCATAAGGTTCATAGAGTTCGCCTCTTCTAAAGGTTTGTTCGTGTCGAGCACGAATTTCCAAAGGAAAAATATCCACAAAGGAACATGGGTGTCTCCAGACGGAAGAACTGTCAACCAAATAGATCACATCGCTATAGACCAAAATATTAAGCACTGGGTCACAGACGTGAAGACAGCTAGAGGGGCGGAAAGTGATAGTGACCATTTCCTGGTGAAAAGTCATTTGAATATACAAATAAAATGGCTAAAAAGAGATAAAGGAGAGACGATCAAAAAGTTCGACACGGAAAAATTGGACGATGAGAGGTGGAAAGAAGAATATTCACAACAGCTAACCAACAGCATGGAATCCCTACAGGAAAGTGGGGATGGTCCTGATGTCAACCTTCTCTGGACAAGCTTAAGAAATAGCATAACTATGGCAGCGGCCAAAACTATAGGTGAAAAGAAAAACAGGAAAAAAGTGTGGTTTGATGAAAGCTGTGAAAAGGCATGCGAGGAAAGGCGCAGGGCAAGAGAGGAATGGCTACGAGGGAACTATGTGGACGGGAGAGAAAGATTCTATAAAATAAGGAAAGATACCCAAAAAGTCCTCAGAAATGCAAAAAGAAACTTTCTAAATAGAATCCTCTTAGAAATGGAGTCCGATTTTCGAGAGAATAAGCCAAGGCATCTTTATTATAAGATAAATAAATTAAAAGGAAAGATCGGACATAGGCAAAAATTTATTAAGAATTGGGACGGAAATCTTTTAACCAATGATAACGACATCTCAAAGAGATGGACAGAATATTTTAAAAACATTCTTAATTGCGACGAACCTATGTCAACATTTGAATTTCTTCCTGCATACGAAAATATGGACTTCCCTCCTCCTACGTTGGATGAAATTAAGAAGCAGATAAATAAGCTGAAACTAAACAAAAGCCCAGGAGAAGATGGAATATCCTCAGAGCTTATAAAACACGCAGGAGAAGCGCTCCATAAAAAAATGCATACCCTGATTGAGCAAATTTGGACTAGCGAGAAGATTCCCGAAGCGTGGAAGGTATCCGTAATATGCCCAGTTTTCAAGAAGAAAGATAAGATGAACTGTGACAACTATAGAGGAATATCCCTCTTGAACATCGGGTACAAAATACAGTCACAGTGCATTCTAGACCGAATTCAACCTTTTGCGGAGAGAATAATCGGGGAATATCAGGCTGGCTTCAGAATGGGTCGATCTACGACAGACAACATTTTCGTACTACGACAGCTGTTCGAAAAAATGGGAGAGTACCGAAAAGAGATGCACGTGATGTTTGTCGATTTTAAAAAAGCCTACGATTGTATACATCGGGAAAGCCTATTTAGATGTCTGGGAGAGTTTGGGATCCCCAAAAAATTGGTAAACCTAATTAAAGTTTGTGAACAAGAAACAACAGGGAAAGTTAAACTTGGTAACCAGCTGGCTGCGGAGTTTGAAATTGCATCTGGCCTGAAGCAGGGAGACGGACTGTCACCAATTTTATTTAACATCATGTTGGAAAAAGTAATTCGGGAAGTCTCTGAGATGTGCCCGGAGGGCCTCTATGTAGGGGAGGATAAGATGGCCATGCTGGCTTACGCGGATGATATAGCTCTTTTGGCAGGATCTTCAAGTGAGCTAGCGTGCCTGGTAGGAAGATTGGAAGATCAGGCCAGTAAAGTAGGTTTACAAATTAATGAAGATAAGACAGAATATCTAGTCTTAAGACGGGATACAATGCTTACAACACCCAGACATGAACCTCTCCTAGCAAACAAAAAGAAATATAAGCAAGTCACTGAATTCAGATATCTGGGCTCAATATTCTCTGACGATGGATCTGAGGAAATGGAGATCAATGCACGCTTGCAGGCAGGAAGTCGATGCTACTATGGACTGAGCCACATACTAGGGTCCCGCAGTCTATCTGAGGACCTCAAGCTTCGTATATATAAGACCCTTATACAACCCGTTGTTCTCTATGGATGCCAGACCTGGAGCATAAAGGTGAAAGACTGTAATAGGCTCCTGGTTTTTGAACGTAAAGTTCTAAGAAAGATCTTTGGCCCTGTACGAGACACTAGTACGGGAGAATGGAGAAGACGGTACAACAGAGAGCTAGAGGAACTATACGGAGAGGCTAATATTGTGGGGATTATGAAGAGCAGGCGTCTACAATGGCTTGGTCATGTGGCGCGCATGGACAACTCGCGTTGGCCAAGAGTGGCATTCGACTTCAAACCAGTGGGGAGAAGACCTCTGGGACGACCGAGGATGAGATGGATGGATGGAGTCAGGAACGATCTGGCTGCGATCGGAGAATGGGAAAACTGGAGAGATAAAACAAAGGATCGTTCCCTCTGGAGGCAGATTTGTTCATCATCGCGCGGTCCTTTGGGCCTATTCGCGTAAAGTAAAGTAAAGTAAAGTAATAGAAGAAATAAGAAAATATTTAAAATTTGAAAGAAAATATCAAAGGAAATTTCAAGAAAATTGGAAAATACCGGTACTAAAAAAAGTATACCAGTAAGGTACTAGTACTCGAGGTTTCCCGAAGACGAGACCTAGCGCAATTTGTTTTCTATCCCGGAAATAGCAAATATTTAAAATTAGAAAGAAATCTTTAAAGGGAAATTCGAGAAAATTGGAAAAAACTAAAAAAGTACACCAGTAAAGTACTAGTACTCGAGGTTTCCCGAAGACGAGACCTAGCGCAATTTGTTTTCTATCCCGGAATTAAGAATTATTTAAAATTTGAAAGAAATCTTTAAAGGGAAATTCGAGAAAATTGGAAAAAACTAAAAAAGTACACCAGTAAAGTACTAGTACCCGAATTTTCCCAAACATGAGACCTAGCACAATTTCATTTTGGGACCACAAATAGTATATATTTAAAATTTGAAAAAAATCGTTAGAGCCGTTTTCGAGAACTGATATGCTTACATATAAACAAACAAACAAACAAACAAACAAACGTACATTGCTCGTTTAATATAATTAGATTAGATACTTTATAAATGTTATTATATATTATGTATCTTTTATAAAAGCATAAAAATATATAAATATAGAGAAAAAGGGATCAGCTATTAGACTAGCCTGCCATCTATTGCAAGAATGCTGAACTAATTTAACAGTTGATTTTTAAATAAATCATCTAAGCTTATTTTAAAAATTTCTTAATTAATATGTGATTAATAATAACAATAAATTCATTTTTAAATTTAAAAACAATTAAAGATTATTGGGACAGATTGTTTTTTTGTATTTGCTTGATAACAAAACAATTAATTACGATAATTTTTTAATAAGTCATTAAAAAGATTAAAGCTCGATGTTCCAATAATCTCTTTTAAATTTAATTCATTTAAAAAAAAACGCATTGAAAAATTCCTTATAATAGTCTAGTTTTTTTTTTTTTTTTAAATTACGTTTAGAAGTCGTTCCTGAACCCCCTTAATTATATGACTGGCTTAACTAGATGTGAAAAGACTCGAAAGTCACAGTCATTCGAGGAATAGTAACTCTTCTTTGTTACATGCATATAAAAAAAACCACATGTGGGATTCTTGAAGCACAAAATAAATAGAAGGCGTGTTTACACTCTCCTATCACATTCATATGATCTGTAAATAAAATTTTTTTGAAACGCATGATTTGTTCAAGAATTTTGTTGTTGTTGTTGGTGGTGGTTGTGGTGCTGCCCCATCAAGAGAGAGAGAGAGGAAGGCGCTTATTTTAATCTCCTATCGAAATCTTAAAGAGCAATTAAAGTGGCGGAGGAGGCTCTCCTCCCTCCCCCTCCCCCCTCCCTCCTTTGCTTTCCCAGGCTACGAGGCTATTTTTTATTATTATTATTATTATGTACGTATTTACTCTCTCTCTTTTTTTCATTTTCAAATATTAATCCCGTTTGAAATTTTATAAAAAAATATTTTAACTACGGTGTCTGATTCAAAATTTATTACTAAGTCGATAAAAATGAACTTTTTTTTCTTTCACAAGAATAAAGATATGAAATTCTAGAAGTATTTTTCATGCTGAATTCAAATATTATTTCAGTTTTGCCCCATCAGGCACAGTTTTAGAGATATAGAGAAAAATAGATTTTAATAGAAAATGTGCTCTAAAACGGCTTTTATTTAGAATGTTCAAATTATTTTTAACGCGACACCCCGTAGAAATTTTCAGATAGTTATAATACATATAAATTTTAAGTTTCATTCCAATCGGAGGCGATTTAGACGGCTTAAAGTTTAGAAAAATCGAAATTTTTAAGATTTTTTTTGCTTTGGTCACCCCTAATACAATTTTAGATATCCCTGAATGCAAAAAACATATATGTACGATATTCTATAGTTCTTTGGCTTTCTAAAAATCACTCATTCGTAAAAATCTGTTAATTATTAACGAAATTATGAACAAAAACTTCAGCAAAGAAAAAACACAAGTACACTCACTGGTCGAAAATAATGAACTTTTTCTCTTACAAGTATAAAGAAAGATATGAGGTACTAGAAATATTTTTTTTTATAATATTTAATAAAGTTAATGCCCGTGACCCGATGTTCAGAGAGGATTCATTAGCTTCTCGTGGATAGGGTTCGCTTTTTAATTCAATTGAAGTCCATTTTTGTTGACCAGTGAGTGTAATGGTGTTTTTTCTTTGATTAAAATTTGATTAAAATATGGGAAAAAATCTGGTGTGATTTGTCACACAGGACACAGCTTTTGATTACCGAAGGTAAGAGAAAGTTGTGTGCTGTGCGATCAGTCATACCAGATTGTTTAATACTGGAGATGGCAGAACACTCTTCAATTTATTGATAATTTATTTGTTCATTTTGTTTTCAAGTATTCTGAATTATAAAATAAACTAGCCGCTTCACCCGCTTTGGACGGGCTTCATCTAGAATCCCTTCCAACTGGCTCGGGCCCGCCTTCAACGGACCCTCGCATTTTCTAATTCTAGTGACGAAACTTTTCAGCCAACTCGTTTCGGGCAATTTATTATATGACTTATGCCGGGATGCAAGAACGTATTTAACGGTTCGTTAAACGCTTTTGGTGGTTTAAACCTTTCGCTAAATAATTTTGGGTTGCAAGAACGTATTTAAAGGTGATTGGTTCGTAAAAGCTGTATTTAAACTAAAGGTTGAAATTCGGACCTTTAAACTATAAAGTATCCACTAACCTGATTTGTTTCATTGAAATAAATAAGAATTTAGTGACTATATTATCACGGGAGAGAGGTAATATATAAATGCATTAATTTAATTGAGTTTTCTTTAGTTTCTGAAACGTATTAAGCGATATTATTAATTATTATAGATATTCATTTGACGAAGAGAAAAAGTGAGGTTATAGTATATTCCCAGTTTCTTTATAATTTAACATCTGACAGCCAGATCTACCAACGTATTTATTATTTTTATTTTACGATATTTAAATATTTAAACATTTTTTGTTTTGTAACCTAATATTAACAATTAAAATTTAAAGAATACAAATATAATTACTATTTTTATTTCTTTTATAATTTTGGTACTATTATAAATGATACAATTTGACAATGCGCCCTTGCGGTCAAATGGCCAACTACATAGAGAGCTGTCATTTTCGGGCCAATCGTTTTATTATTTATCTTAAGTAGGGAATAGTTAACGGTTCCTTTAAAGTTGCTTTAGCAACAGCCTATAATTTTAAAGCCCAAAGCGATGTTTACTAACAGACTTTTAAATGTTTACAGAACTGTTTTCTTGCAACCCGGCATTATTATCACTCTATTATCTATATATATAATTAGCGGAGTGTCCGTCTGTCGGTCTGTCGTTAACCAATCCGAAAAATATAAATTTTTTTGGTATTTCCCACTACTGACACCAATCACTAATCAGTTGTCGATTTGAATGGGACACCGTAGATTACAATTAATATCATGTGTGATGTGTGTTTTGAAATAAAAATGATATGCAAAGAGAACAAATATAGACAAGAGAGAAGAGAGAAAGACAATAGTGAGTCACAATTCACTTCTACTCTTGTCAATTTCTATTCCTTTTTCCTTTTCTTCTTTAAAAAAAAAAAAAAGATATCGATTTAATCATCCATTTTGTTCTTTTTTCTTTCTCCATATGAAGGACATTTCAATGGAGAGTAAAAATATTTTCCAGACGCAAATATATATTTACATAGACTAAGAAATAAATCAATAGACTCTCTCTGTTTCTCATGTGACGGCTTTTTTTTTTGATATTTGAATTTATGTAGATCACATTTTGATTATCTTGAAATTTTATATGGGATATCAGCGATCTCCGCCGTTATAGCAGGAGAGGGGGGGTAAAGTGAAAAACACCCCCTTCCCCTGGACGTTCCCTCAGGGAACTAATAAACAATGGGCCATTTTCATAATCAAATTTAAATTTTTCGTTCGCAAAATTCTCTTTAGTCCTTAGACTTGACATAAGCATCCAGATCCTCCGTGGTTTGACCAATTTCCGTTTCTCAGAGGGCCATCTATAATCCTGTTCAACAGTACAACCTATGCAAGGGCGGATACAAGGGGGGGTAAAAGGGTAATTACCCCTTTTTAAAAATACTTTTTTTTCAAAAAAAATTTATTTTTAATGTAAAATTTTAAATATTAATACTTAAAAATTTGATTTGTATTTATATTCTGGCAAACAAGTACAGAATGCGCCTTTAAATTACCGAAATTAAGAAAAAATTGTGTGCTGTGCGACCAGTCACACCAGATTACCCCTCCCAGAGAAACTCCTCTGGATCCGCTCTTGATCCTATGCCACTCCGTAGGAACGAAAAGAGCTAGGAGTTTTAAATTCTATATTTAAGTTAGACATCCTCCGTGAGCGTGAAAATAAGCTTTTAATCAAAATCGGCCAAAGAGTACTAGTACTTTACTGATGTACTTTTTCAGTTTTTTTCGATTTCCTCAAAATTCGCCCCAACGATTTTGATTAAAATTCAAAAATCAACTATTTTTTAGATGCTCTTTAAAATGTATATTCTCATTTTGCCATTTAAATCTTCTGAAGACCACTTTACTCTTGTACTTCATAGGAGAGATAGGAGAAATGGTTGCTATGGTAACAAAATATAAATATTTTCACATGTTTATAAATTTCTTGATCTTGAAAATCGAATGTATGTCGGAAACTAAATACATGTCGACACAAAAAAAATCTGGTGTAACAAGCACAGAACTCTTACTTTCGGTAATCGAAAGTTGTGTGCTGTGCGACCAGTCACACCAGATTTTTCTAAATTATTTATTTTTAAATCCTTCTTAACGCCCCTTCCACAGGACGGGATGCAGTCGGGCTTAGCGTCTAATTATTCTAATAAAAATCTGGGGTGACTGGTTGCACAGCACACAACACTCTTACTTTCGCTATTCGAAAGTTGTGTTCTCTGCTTTTCACACCAGATTTTTTGTGTTGACATTTATTTAGTTTCCGCCGATATATGAGGATTCAAGATGTAAAATTTATAAGAATGGGAAAATTTTACATTTTGTTACCATGTCTCACTTACCCTATGAAGTTCAAGAGGAAAGTGTGCTTCAAAAGATTTCAATGACAAAAGGAGAATATACATTTTAAAGAGCATTTAAAAAATAATTGATTTTTGAATTTTAATCAAAATCGTTGGAGCGAATTTTGAGAAAATCGAAAAAAATTGAAAAAAGTACATCAGTAAAGTACTAGTACTCTTTGACCGATTTTATTCAA